>CANJKZ010000167.1:3605000-3787500 GCA_947471745.1 Closterium sp. Naga37s-1
TGGGGATGGGAATACATGAGAGCTGGACATAAGATGTTGCTGGGTCAGTCAATGTACCAATAATGTGTCCGTAACGTAAGCCTGGCACTGCTGCATTGCAGTCCCACACTCACTCACCGCATCAAACTGCTTCTCGTGCAGTATCATGTACACACGCGCATCGCCTTGCTCTGCTCTCACTGGTACCGCCCTCTCCCCCTCCCCCTTCCCTCCCTCACTCGCCGGCTTATCCCCTCCCTTACCCTCCTCCTTTCCCTCCCCTCCCTCCCCTTCAGCCACAGCAGCACCACCAGCAGTGGCGGGTGGTGGTGGAGCAGCATCAGTGGCGGTGGCGGGTGGTGGTGCACCACCGAAGTTGTGTGCCACGTTGCGTTGGCAGGCCTGCACGGCCACGGGGTCGTTGTCCAGTGCCACCACCGCGCCCACCCCCGGGATCTCCTTGGCATACCGGATCGACCTGAGGCCTGATGCTGCCAGGCCCTGCAAGGGGTAAGGTCAAGAGGAGAAGAAGAGGAGAAGGTGCGGTGTGGAGTAGCACGGAGGATGAGCGCTACATTGCGTTGGCAGGCCTGCACGGCCACGGGGTCGTTGTCCAGTGCCACCACCGCGCCCACCCCCGGGATCTCCTTCGCATACCGGATCGACCGCAGGCCTGATGCTGCTAATCCCCGGGAGGGGGGAGTGAGTGTGGGCAAAGAGACGAGTTGAAGTGTGGGCGAAGGTTCGAAGTGGGGAGGGCGGGTAACGAATGAGAGGGGCGGCTACCGGGTCCATGAAATGGTGGTGGATGGATGGATTAACCGAGTAACACCTACCTCTAAGATTCTCTGATTTTTTAGAATTCTCAAAAACCAGCATGGATTAGCGGCTAGCCGGGTAACACCTACCTCTAAGATTCTCAAAGGCTTCACTTCGGCCACCTTCGCCTGCTGCTGCTGCTGCTGCTGCCCCTCCCCCGCTTCAGCCGCTGCGTCTGTTGCAGTCGCGCCGTCCCCCTTCTCTCCGCTCGTCTCCTTCCCCTCCCCTCCTTCCCCTCCCGCGGCCCCTTCTGCTGCTCTTCCCTCTCTCTCCTTCACCTCTTTGTCTTCACCCTTCCCATCCCCCGCTTCCCCTTTCTCCCCGCCTTCCCCGCTTTCCGCGGCTCCACCTTTCTCCCCGCCTCTAAGCTTCGCCGCAGCAGCCGCCGCAGATTTCGCCGCAAGGTCCGCGTTGGGGTGTTTCAGGAGCGCGCGTCCCTTCACTCCCGCCGCCGCCGCCGCGGCCCGCTGATTCTCCTCCTCCCGCCGAACCGCGACGAACGCGCGGAGCACGCAAACGGACAGGTCGCGATTAACTACCTGCGCCTTGTTATAGAACACGTCGTTACCCTGTACTAAAATCTCCGCTGCACCCTCTTTCAAAACCTTAAACCCTGAGGGCCCCCCCATGACCTCGCCTCCCCCTCCCGCTGCCCCCCCTGCGCCTGCGGACCCTTCTTCTCCCGCTACCGCCGCCTTTGACTTCTTGTTCTCAGCCTCCCCTTCCCCGTTCGCTTTGCGCTTATCCCCCATTCGTGGGGCCGCTTGCGCGGAAGTCAGCCCGCGCGCAGATATCACTTGGCGCCCGAGTTCCGATACACGCGGTGCTCCCAGTGCGCGCGGGGATCCCAATGCACCTCCCGGAAACAACGCCCACACAACTTTCGGCGCGCTTTGGAGCAAAGAATAGTGCGGGGCGCAGGGTGACTGAGCCCGATGTGACTGTATCGAGCGGGTGAGCGTGGCAATCAGGAGGCGCCCGCTTGAGGGAAGCCCGCGCATGCACGCGCGCTCTTGCTGCTGCGGAGGCTGCTGCGCGCCGAGCTCAGTTAGTTGATCTTGGCTTGGATGCTCAAGCCAAAAAACAAGCCTTGTGTTCAAGACGCTTGCATCAAATCATTTCTGGGTTCTAGCAATGACGCGCTAAACGACATGCTTCGTTAGCAGTACAGCGCACGCTTAAACAGGGAGTTTCTTACACACATTTTCACAGCAAGTATTGCGTTTTACAGCAAAGCCTCACATTCCTCATAGAACCGAATCGCTTCGTCATACTTGTCCCGCCTGACATTACATCGAGGCTCCGCCACGGCCAGAAAATTCGAAACAGGCCCTAACACACTTCCCCCCACTCCTACATCCACACTAGCCGCAGCTTGCTGGGGGGCATGGGTGTGGGTGGGTAAGGCCACTGGATGGGAGTGCTGAGCCGCTGTGAGGCCACTGAGGGCGTAGCATGTGTGGTAGTAGTCGCGTGCCTTGCCTGGCTTGTCCCTCAGTCCCCCCTCTGGCATCTGCACGCACGGCAAGTGAAGAGAGGGGAGTGCCGAGGTGCAAAGAGGATCATGATGATGGTGGAGGCTGGCATGGCATACAGACGGCAGACAAGGGAAGGGCTTCGGAAATGGAAAGGCAAGAGGCAGTCTCCATGACTGGATTTGGGGGCAGGAAGGGAAGTGGGAGGGAAAGGTGGTGAAGCGTCAAGAGAAGATTGAGGTGGTGTGGTGAGGTACGGTACCAACCTTGCAGCAGGTATGGCACTAACCTGGCAGCAGAGCAGCAGGTATGCCTGTAACGCCACGTTGTTGTAACAGAAGCTGCCAACCCAATCACTCCCACCACGTGCAGTTGCCCTGTCCCCCGACTCCCCTCGCACTGCACCTGCCGCCCCTTCCCTCCCCTCCTCTCCCTCCCCTCCCCTCTCCTCTCCTCCCCCCCTCTCTCCTCCCGTCCTCTCGCCTCCCTCCCCAGCTCCAGCAGGCGGTAAGAGAGACTCGGGGCAAGGGAAGAGGTCAGCAGCAGCCGCCAAGGGAACACGGTGAAACGACTCCACATCTGCTTCCTCCCACTCATCCTCCTCATCTTCCTCCTCCTCATCCTCCTCATCCTCCGCCCCCTCTCCACCTCTCCCATCACCTCCACCGCCTTCGCTTCCACTGGAGCGCTCTTCAGCGCCGCTCTCTTCTTGCCTCTTTTCTTGCCCGGAACAACCAGCGACACCACTGGGCTCACCAACAGCCCCCCTCACCTCCCCATTGTTGTCCGCCTGCATGGCTTGCTGGTCTCCCCCTGCACCCTCTGTACGCGGCACTGAGCTCACGTTGCTCGGCTGTTGCGCTGAGCTGGCATCGCCAGTGGGGCGGGTGTGGGAGGAGGAGCAGAGGGCGAGGAGAGGGAAGAGGCCACCCTGCCAGAGGCTGTAGCAGGCGTCCACCAGCTTGTTGCTTCGCCCCTGAAAGCCCCCCTCCACACTGCCCTGCCTAAACACCAGCCAGTCCTGGAATGGAAAGATGGCAGGACGGGTGATGGGGACAGGAGAGGATGGGCAGGAGGTGGTTGGGTGAAAGAGGGGATGAGATGCTGTCAAAGAAGCAGCATTCTGGTGCAGCAACTAGTTTCTGAAAAGAAACTAGAAAATCGTCGACATCAACTACAGGTACGAATCTACGATGCAGAAGCAGGAAGGGGTGAAAAGGGCATTGCTTTTAAGTATGCTTGTCTCACTTGTGTTATTTTATTAATCTCAAAAAGGATATTTACTGGAGGAGGAAACGGGGAAGGGGGGGGGGGGGGGGGGCAATGATACAGACCAGGAGCAGGGGCAGGTTGAGATGCTCCCAAGGGTCAGCACCAGCCAATAGCATCGCAGCGAGCGCACAGAATGTGTAACTGCGTGGCGAGCAGTGAGAGGCAGTGTGATAAGGAAAAGACGCGGCGAGTGAAGAGGCATGACGAGGAAATGGAGAAGGAGCATGATGATCGCATAGAAGGGGATGGGGCTCGCGCGGACGGAATGCCTGTATCATCCCAAAACGCCAGGGCTCCCAAGAGCATGATGATGTGATGCCATGAAGCCAATCCCCTTCCTTCCCTTCATGCTCCTCGCCTCACACCCCATGCTGTCTGTCTCCTATGCACTTTCATCCCAACCCACTCTTCAACTCACACCCTCCCCTCCGCCCCTCACATTCCATTTCCCCCACTGGAAGACCATTACAACTCCGCCCACTCACCCCCCATGCGCCTCTGCGCCAGGCTCTCCCCCAATGCCCCCTTCATAAGTCTGACACCTGTGAAGGCGGACAGGAGAGGACATGGGAAGGCAATGCGCACTTTGCAAGTGAGCTGCACATTGCATTGCACAACCTAAATTCTACCCAGATTGCACCATGATATATTTTTTCCATGCACAGAACCCAGACCTTTGCAGGCATAATCTCTCATCACCTCTCATCACCCCTCTCAACCGCCCACCTGTATACGTATGCTGCCACGTTCTCTGTAAGGTCAGGTGGGCGGATGCAGAGAAGGTCAGCCACCTGGGAGGGAGGAGGAGGGGGGGGGAGGGGGGGAGCGTTGAGACATCTCGACAAGGAGAGCGCAAACAACTGACAAATGATGAAGGAGGCGCAGGCGAGGCACTCAAGTAGCCTGCCTCAAAACTTTTGAGGCGCCTCTAAACCCAGAGCAGCAGTATATGACTCACCGCCATAGCAGTATAACACCCCCTCACGTCCGTTTCCCCCCCTTGATGGAGCCTGCACAACCGATGGGCGGCAGAGATGGAATAAGCAAGAGGGGTTCAAGCAGGGCCTGCCCCCTGGGAGGCCGAGGGAAGCAGCGCAATGGTCAAGAAAAGAGACGTCCAAGTTTGATGCTTGCAATGGAAACATGATCTCGGTGCTCTTATGGTGGCCTCTCAAGACAAGACACGTCCATCCCATGGCATGGCATGGCATGGCATGGCATGGCATGGCATGGCATGGCATGGCATGGCAGCCGTTCTGACATGGTTCGAGAGAGAACCAGCTCACCTGAAACCTCCTGATTGGCACTTCATGCGGCGCAGAAAGGCAAGCATCGATTTCCTAGTCCTCAGACGGAGGAGAGTAAGTGCGAGGGAGGGACATGCGGGAAGAGGAGGGACATGTGGGAAGACGAGGGAGTTACAGTTAAGGGCTAGAGGAGGGAAGAGGAAAGATAGAGAACAATGAAATGAGCAGAGGAAGAGGAGAAGGGGAAGAGACGGCGGGGGGAAGAGGACGAGGAGGGAGGGGGGGAAGGGTGAAAGAACGAACTGAGCAGAGGCGTAAGAGAAGGGCTATGGAAGCACGCTACGAGGGGTATGGAAGCAGGGTGGAGAGGAGGAGTGTGGGAGAGGAGGAGTGTGGGAACAGGGTGGAGAGGCGGAGTGAGGGCGCAGGCAGGCACACCTGTTGACCACGGAGAGAGCCTCCTCCCCTCCCACCGTCACCAGCGCTGCCACAGCTGCATACGTGGTGGCTAAGTGGGCCAGCTGCTTGGCATGCAGTGCAGGAGACGCACAGCACAGCACACAAGGTGGGTTGGGGGCGGGGTTCGGGGAACCGAAGGGGGGGGAGAGAGAGGGGGAATGAGGGGAGAGGAATGCTGAGGAGCAGACAGAAGGGTGTGGTGCCATTGTGAGGAGGAGGAGGAGGAGGAGGAGGAGGAGGAGGAGGAGGAGGAGGAGGAGGAGGAGGAGGAGGAGGAGGAGGAGGACGACGACGACGACGACGACGAAGGGATGGGGCAAGGAAGGTGAAGAACGCAGGGAAGAGAACGGGGAGACTCTGACCTAGACTGCTGATAGGAGTCTTGTGCGTCAATACGAATGATGTACGTGAGAGGGTGCGGGTGCACGTGAGAGGGTGGGAGTGCATGTGAGGGGGTGGATGGGAGTGCATGTGAGGGGGTGGATGGGAGTGCATGTGAGGGGGTGGATGGGAGTGCATGTGAGGGGGTGGATGGGAGTGCATGTGAGGGGGTGGATGGGAGTGCATGTGAGGGGGTGGATGGGAGTGCATGTGAGGGGGTGGATGGGAGTGCATGTGAGGGGGTGGATGGGAGTGCATGTGAGGGGGTGGATGGGAGTGCATGTGAGGGGGTGGATGGGAGTGCATGTGAGGGGGTGGATGGGAGTGCATGTGAGGGGGTGGATGGGAGTGCATGTGAGGGGGTGGATGGGAGTGCATGTGAGGGGGTGGATGGGAGTGCATGTGAGGGGGTGGATGGGAGTGCATGTGAGGGGGTGGATGGGAGTGCATGTGAGGGGGTGGATGGGAGTGCATGTGACTGTTCTCACCTGCCCAGGCCCACCTCCAAAGCCGCCCTCTGGATTCTGTGGGGGAGGGGAGGAGAGAAGGATGGGCCAAATGAGGGAAGAACGAGAAGGCAAGGAATGGAGGGGAGGAGATTGCGAGAGCAGAATTGAGAGGGAGGAGTTGAAATGACGATTTGACCATACATGAGCGAATGAGTGAAGTCATAGACAAGATGTGGATCAGTGAGGCTGACTGGATCACGGCACTCGGGCCGTTCACCATTGTAATGCCGCCTCAACTCCCAGCCTGAGCTGAGCCCATCCGAGTTCACCTGAAGCACACCTGGCGGCACCTGAAGCTCACCTGATGGCACCTGAAGCTCAAATGGCGGCGGCACCTGAAGCTCACCTGGCGGCACCTGAAGCTCACCTGGCGGCACCTGAAGCTCACCTGGCGGCACCTGAAGCTCACCTGGCGGCACCTGAAGCTCACCTGGCGGCACCTGAAGCTCACCTGGCAGCGGCGCAGTGTGTCGGCGCACCGAGCAGCAAGAGAGGCGTCAAGAGGATGCTCGAGGAGGGCGAGGGAGTGCACGATCCAAAACACCAGCCATGGCCGACTGGTAACCGACAGACCCAAGAGAAAAAGGTGCGACGCAGGGAGGAGGGAGGCAGGGATTGGAAAGGGCAGGCAGGGTCGGGAGGATGTTGGAGGAGGGCGAGGGAGTGCACGATCCAAAACACCAGCCATGGCCGACTGGTAACCACACTCCACGGAGAGGAAGGTGTGGGGCGGGAAGGAGGAAGGGAGATGGAATGGTGGAGAGGGGTGAGCAGGGATTGGAAAGGGCGAGGGGTTGAAAGGGTATTGGAGGAGGGCGAGGGAGTGCACATTCCAAAACACCAGCCACACTCGACTGGTAACCACACAATCAGAGGTGAAGGAGGCGATGGGGATAAGTGGTAGATAAATTGGTGGAGAGGGGTGAGCATGGAAAGCGATGCTTGCTGGACAAGCGCGCTGTGAAGTTTGAATGGACAAACGGAATTTGATATGCTGACCTGGCATCCAGGCTGGCATAGCTGCTCGAGACTACAGAAGGTGATATGCTGACCTGGCATCCAGGCTGGCATAGCTGCTCGAGAGGTGGTCCAATCCTTTCAACAAGAATCGCACGTGGCGTTCCCGTAGCAGTCGCAGCCCCTCTCCCCCGCTCCCGCCCCGCTCCTTCCGCCTTCCGCCCGCCGCCTGTTCCCCCTCCGCGCCCCTGCGGGAGAAGCAAACAAGAGAATCGCGGAGAGAAGCGCGTGACGGAAGCAGCGTGAAACGAATGAAAAACTAACTATTGAAGCAGTGCAAGTGTAGATAGAAGATTCCCGGAGGACGTTCAGCCGCTACGATTGGGGCATCCCAGGTCCGGAAGGCAGTAAGACGCGCATAGCGATTCGTGCGCGCCAAAACTCGGCGCGCAGTGCGTACCGAGTCCGAGAGCCGGAGCGGCCGCCGCCTCGCGCAAGCCACTCGCCGTAAATTCGGCTCACCGCCTCCTCCAGCTCATCCTGCGCGTCCATTGTCGACATGGCGCCGCACCGGTGGAGCCGGCTGGATAAAAAGGTAATGACCGCGGTGAGTCCTAAACGTAAACCAGAAGTCAAGTGAGTGTGAAACGCGGTACGCCGGATTTAACGTTTTAAACGGCGCGCGCTCCAAGGTAAGTCCAAGCACCAGGTTGCTGATTGGGGTCGACGTAACGACCTGAGAGGGCGAGTAACGAAATTGTGGTGAGATACAAATGGCACAGGGAGAGAAAAAGTAGCAGGGTGGGGAACGAAAATATCAGAGCCAGGTTTCGATCCTGGGACCTGTGGGTTATGGGCCCACCACGCTTCCGCTGCGCCACTCTGATATGCTTATCTGGTGAGTAAAAGTTTCAAGTCCAAGTTAACGACTTTTAGGCACCACATTGAATGATTTGGCGAGCTGCCGGAATGAGGCGGCTACTGGGGTCGTCGGTGGGCGGTTCGCGCGTGGGCGTGGCGCTGCTGTTCGTCGCACTCGTCGTCGCATGGACCGTCGCATACTTCGCCACGGCGCACTTCACGCTGCTCACTTCGCCGTCCGCCTTCGCTCTTCTCCCAGCCGGCAATGCCACCTCCCGTGCATGGCTTCAACGGCTGCAAAGTAGCCTCTCCGTGCTGCCGCAGCAAGGGCAACCGCCACAGCCACAGCACGAGCAACAGGAGAATGGGCAACAGAGTAAGGAGCAGGAGCAGGGGCGGCAGGGGCAGCAAAAGGAGCAGAGCGCCGGTCAGCAGAGCGGCGACGGGCGGGACGTGTGGGACAAGCGGGAACAGAAACCTGCGAAGCAGAACGACTCGGCGTCGCACGCTTCTGCGAACGAACTTTTAACGCAGGAGCAGCAGTCGCAGCAGCACGTGGGGAAACAGGTTGACACTGCGAGTGTTGATACTGCTGCCAATGACGGCCCGGTTGCCATCTGCCTCGTGGGCGGCGCTCGGGACTTCGAGGCCACGTGGCCTTCCATCCTGCGCCACGTCATCAGCCGCTACCCGCCAGCTCACCTCTTCCTGCACTCGCCGCTGGACGAGCGCGCCAGCAAGCTGTGGGCGCTGCTGCTCGCCTCCCCTGCCAATGCCACCACCGCCTCCTCTGCTGCTGCTGCTGCTGCTGCTGCTGCTACCAACAGCACACAGAGTGCAGTGAGCACGGCAGTTAGTATAGCAGCGGTGCGCATCTTCCCCAGTGCGGACATTGCAGAGACGGACCAGCACTGCGCGGTGCTCACCAGTAACGGCTCGCCACATGGCATCCAGGTGGGGCACGTGGTGTGGGGGCAGCATGGCATGTGCATGGATGGAGTAGGCAGTGCTGTGTTGGACACGCGGTGTTGCTGGTGGGGTACGCAGTATGGGCACCAGAGCCTGCAGAGGAATCTTTTGAGTCGACTCAAAAGTCACCTCGTGGGGAACGCAGTATGGGCACCAGAGCCTGCAGAGGAATCTTTTGAGTCGACTCAAAAGTCACCTCGTGGGGTACGCAGTATGGGCACCAGAGCCTGCAGAGGAACGGACTAACACCGCCATACTGCGTACCCCACCAGGGCCTGTCCAAGGGCTTGAATACTGTTGAGAGTAAGGGCTTGTCTGGCCAATTCAACAGCTTCTCTCCCCTCCCACATCTACTCTTCATTTCCTTCTCTCTCTCTCTCTCCGTATTCCCTTTCCCCCCATCTTCCGCCTTCATCCAACCCACCAGGGTCTGCTGCAGTACTTTCGTCTCGTGGAGGGCTGTATCGATCTCATATCCACCCACCAACTGCAGCACAACATCTCCTACCGCTGGGTCATCCGCACACGAGTCGACGGCTACTGGACCGCCCCCCCTCCCTCCTTGGCGGATGGTTAGTGGCGTGCCAAGTCAGTGTCTCTCCCCCCCTACACCACTCTTCACCTCCCTTCCCTCTCCCCCCTCGCGCCACACACCCCCCTCCCCCCTCTCGCAGGGTCTGCTGCAGTATTTCCGTCTCGTGGAGGGCTGTGTCGATCTCATCGCCACCCACCAGCAGCAACACAACATCTCCTACCGCTGGGTCATCCGCACACGAGTCGACGGCTACTGGACCGCCCCTCCTCCCCTTCTCCCCTCCCTCCACCCCTCTGCCTACACCATCCCCTTCGGTTTCGACTGGGGGGGCCTCAACGACCGCCTCGGGATTGGCTCTTGGGACGCCTCCAAAGTGGCTCTCAGGCGTTTATCTGCGTTACAAGACTTGTTCAGTGCAGGGTATAGGGCGCTGACGTCTGAGAAGGCGTTTCGGGCGCAGATGGAGGCTGTGGGGGTGGCAGTGGCAAGAAAGCATTTTCACTTCTGTGTTGTGACGCGGAGGCGGTCCCGAGGAGGCGATGGGTGTGCTGCCATGATGTTTTCAACTGCCACCTACGGGCCGCTGAATGGGGCCAAGTGCCGGCCCTGCTCCTCCCCGTGTGCTGTTGATGATCAGGTGAGTGGGGTGGAGCATCGGGGTCGTGTGAGGGAAGGGGAAGGGGGTAGTGGTGCAGTGAAGCAGTGAAAGCATGGGACAGTAGGGGCATGGGCTGGGACAGCCACTTTACAGTTGACTCAGCATCCATCCACTCCACCCACCCCAACCCCTCCCCATCAGGCGGTGGCTCTGATTAACACAGTGCGCAAAAACCCTGAAAGTCACTCAACAGTTGACTCAGCATCCACCCACCCACCCCAACCCCTCCCCATCAGGCGGCGGCAATCATCAACACAGTGCGCGCGGCGGGCGGCATGTACCGCCACCCGTTGCCGCCCGGGATGCAGCTGTGCGACGCGAAGCAGGCGTGGGAGGGCGCGTGGGAGCGGCAGTTCGACCGGGACGTGGAGCGGCAGCGCGGCGGGAAGACCCTGAGCTGGCAGCGCCGCAACATTGGGCTGGTTGCTGCTAGCCTTGCACATTGCACGGAACAGTTTAACAAGGTGAGCTGGTTATTGCGAATTCTCAAGAAGCAGGCGTGGGAGGGCGCGTGGGAGCGGCAGTTCGACCGGGACGTGGAGCAGCAGGGCGGGGGGAAGACTCTGAGCTGGCAGCGCCGCAACATCGCCCGGGTTGCTGCCAGCCTCACGCACTGCACGGAGCAGTTTGAAAAGGTGTGGTGCGTGTTTGAGTTGGTTCTGTACATTCTCCATGTGGGGCGGCAGTGTAATTGACTCCATGCCATCTGATTTAATGCCATGCAGCATTATCGCATGAACAATCAACCCATGCGTCATCACCCCATGCACCATGACCCCATGCACCATCACCCCATGCACCATCACCCCATACACCATGACCCATGGCATCCCAACACCAGCTCAAGGCCGTGAGTGTGACGTGGGACTCGCCTCCCCCAGTGGCTGTGTGCATCCGGGCGCAGCTGGGGGAGGTAGAGCTGATGGGCAGCAAGACCGGCGAGTTCAACACCTTCACCTCTCTTCTCACCAGCAAAAGGTAAGGGGTCAACTGGGGGAGTTATTTGGGGGATGTGAGGGGCCAACTGGGGGAGGTGAGAGGTCAACTGGGGGAGGTGAGGGGTCAACTGGGGGAGGTGAGGGGTCAACTGGGGGAGGTGAGGAGTCAACTGGGGGAGGTGAGGAGTCAACTGGGGGAGGTGAGGAGTCAACTGGGGGAGGTGAGGAGTCAACTGGGGGAGGTGAGGAGTCAACTGGGGGAGGTGAGGAGTCAACTGGGGGAGGTGAGGAGTCAACTGGGGGAGGTGAGGAGTACACCAGGGGAGGTGAGGAGTCAACTGGGGGAGGTGAGGAGTCAACTGGGGGAGGTGAGGAGTCAACTGGGGGAGGTGAGGAGTACACCAGGGGAGGTGAGGGGTCGACTACGAGAATTGAGAGCCTGTTGAGCGTGAGGAGAACCATCTACCACTCTTCTTAGTAGCGACAAGTGAGTTCAACTCCTTCATTCCCTGCTCCCATCATTCTTCTCTGCATACCCTACTGCGTGTTTTTTTTTTTTTTTTATGCAACTGAAACCTGCAATATGTAGACCCCCCAATCTGCACATGTGTGTCTGCCGCGTGTGGCATGTGTGGTGTGTCCCCCATGTCTGTCGTGTGTGGTGGGACCGGAGCAGCACGTTCATATCGGTGACGAACAGCAAGGCCAGCCAGAGCTGGGAGCGGCATCTCTTCAGGCGCTACGGCAAGGTGCGCGTGGGATTCAGGAATGCCGATTGGCTGGCGTCCCCTCAATCCGCCAATGCGAGCGCGACAACTACCCGGCCTTTCAATGCCGTCAGGGTGAGTGTAGCTTGGTTTCTTAAGTTTATTGTTTTTATTGTATGTAAATGCTCAACTTCCTCTTCGTTTCCTTGATAATATTTGTTTGTGTGTGCCCCTTTGTTGCAGGTTGAGATGAGAGTTATGAAAGAATATTCTTCTCAGAAATGGTTGAGCATCCTCGGCAGTATCAAGACGTGTCAGCTGCTCGTAGGGTTTACAGGGAGGGAGCGAAAGAGCTTCACACCAGAAAGGGTTACGGCGCTACTTGCATCGTCCCATTACTTCCAATTAGACTCGTGCAAACGGACTGTGTCCTTGCAGGGAGAAAGATGCACCTATTTTTCTTTACGTTATTGTGTTAAAAACTCGCTGTATACTTCCGTAAATAGTGGATCAACTTGATTCTAAAAGCGGGTCTTCCACACTCGAAGAGGCCTGTAAGGAATTTTCTCGATATTCCTTAGAGCACCCTGCAACATCGCGTACAGCAGCAGCCGTTGTTCGCCCGTTACTGCTAACGGGGCTTCGCCGACTTCGCGCGCACTGTTTCACCAAACCTCGCACTGCTGGCCTGGCCGTGTCGGCGTACGCTTCGGAACTAGCCCGAGCCTCGCTCCAGCGTAGCACTAGCTAGCTCGCACGCACCGCGTTACCGTTTGCATGTTTCGCGTATAAATGTTCGCTCATGCCTTCGCTCACATTTTGTACTCGTTTGACACCTTAGTGCAATTCTCGCTACTTCGATCCATTGCACCCGTAACACTTGGTATTCAGAGCCTCTTTCCTTTCGGACCGCACATCTCCGCACCCCAGGAAATCAACTTTTGATTTTTCACTCGAAAGGACTCACGTACCTTAGCACCTAGGAGCCGCTGTCCTCGCGTTCTCTCGTAAACGCGTGCAGCCACGACTGCGCCTAGACTAAGACGAGCCGACGCCCTTTGAAATGGCTGAACATATCGACGTCACGACTCTCACGCAGGAGCACTTGAACGATCTGCTGCGACAAATCCGCGAGAGCGCCGAGGAAATCGCGACGCTGACGGCAGAACGCTCGTCCCTGCAAAACGACCTCACATGGGCACAATCCCAAGCACCTGGCATTCCGATTCAGCCCGCACCACAGACATCACAGCACGGAAGTGTGGGGCAACCCGCAAGCGCCGCAAGTGATGGCGTCGTCCGCCATGACGGAGACGACGACCACGGCACGACACACCCCGACGCGACGAATGCGGCCAGGACTCAGCCTCGAGTCACGATTTCGGTGCCGGCCGGCGAATCAACTCTTCCGTCGCCGATGCCGCTAAAGCCGCAGCGTCCGCCATGCTTTGACCCAAGTCAGCGGGGTGGTCCTACCGTTCAGGCGTGGCTCTTCACGTTGAACGTCTTCTTCGACGCGAACTACGTCTCGGAGGATACGGCGAAGATTCGCTACGCCGTGTCGTTGCTGCGAGGACCCGCCATGGACTGGTGGCGCGTCATCGTCACGAAGCCGGTGGACTACGCGACTCTACCGACACGGGAAGGACAAACCGGACCCTGGGCGCCGTCGTATTTCGTGGAGGTGCCCCAGTATCGCACGTGGGACGCGTGGTGTGCAGGTCTGCGCGCTCGTTTCGAGCCAATCGCGGCTTCGATCGCGGCGCGACAGAAGCTCCGCACTTGGCGCCAACTCGGTTCCGTCCAAGATTACACGAGCGGATTTCTGGCGCTATGCGAGCAGGTGGGATATATGCACGAGAGCGAGCGCATCGACCGCTACATCGGCGGCCTGAACCAGGACATCGCTCAGGAAATCCAGCTTCGCGGCGTCACCAACTTTCAAAAAATTCTCGCTATGGCGGAGAAACTTGACTTCTTCCGCCGACCGGGACCAGGGTCCTACGGAAGCAGCCATTGGGGACATCGGCCTCGTGGGACGAACGAGGGCGCCACGATACGTGCCGTCGCCGCAAATGCCGCTGCCGCACCGTTCAAAAGGCGCTGCTTTGCGTGCAATCGGCCGGGACATCGCAAGAGCGAATGCCCGGAAAACGCTAAGGGAAAGGGGGAAGCTGAGCAGCAGAAACAGACCAAGCAGCAGGGAAACGCTGGGAGTCAGTAGCAGACGGGCCCTCTACTGACAGGTCACGCCGCTCGCCCGACCCAACCGACCCTCACCGAGTGATTGTGCCGGTTCACGCAATCGACCACACTCGGCCGAATAAGGAGGGGACTACGGTAGACAGCCCCATACTGCTTAGTGGGAAAATCGGGACGGACTTAGTTAAAATCTTCGTAGACGGGGGAGCTAGCCACAGCCTCATCAACACTGCTAGAGCACGAAAGCTGCGACTGCCACTAGACAGATGTTTACCTGAGATCGACGCACGACTGGTAGACGGCACGCCGCTGGCAATACGGGAACGCGTAAAACGGGTTCGGATTCGATGTGGGGGTAACTTCACGTTTAGACAGGAAATGCTCGCAACGACCCTCGATGGAACCGATATTTTACTCGGGCGTGATTGGCTGCGACGACACAATCCGCGAATCGACTGGACGACGGGTGACTGCACCGTGCGAGTGAACGGTAACAACATCGCCCTACCTCGCTGGGGCTCGCCTGAGTCTTCGTCGGTGCGTGTCAACGCGATCACGATGAAACGCGCCGTAGCGGCAGCAGCTGACGTGTACGCGGTCGACATTCGGGAAGCCGAGGCAGCAGACAAAGGAGGGGATTTACAGAAACTGCTGGCCGACGTACCGAGTGACCTGGCAGCACTGTTGAAGTAGTACAACGACATTTTCCCGGACGATTTACCGACGGGACTGCCACCTCAGCGACCGCACGACCACATGATAGAGTTAGAACCGGGGGCACAGCCAACAGTACAGCGACAGTTCCGACTGACCCAGCCCGAACTGGACGAACTGAGGAAGCAGCATGATTACCTGCTCGAGAAGGAATTCATTCGCCCTAGTTCGTCGCCTTTCGCAACACCGATACTGTTCACACCGAAAAAAGACGGGGGATTTCGCATGTGCATAGACTACCGAGCACTGAACAGGGTTACCATCAAATCCCGTTACCCCATCCCGCGAGCCGACGAACTGATCGACCAACTGCGCACAGCCCGGGTTTTCTTGAAAATCGACCTTCGAGGGGGTTACCACCAGATCCGCGTCAACCCGCCCGACTGCCCTAAGACCGCATTTCGCACACGCTACGGATCCTTCGAATACACCGTCATGCCCTTCGGACTGACCAACGCCCCCGCCACTTTTCAAATGACGATGAACGAAGCTTTCCGCCCGCTCTTAGATAAGTGCGTCATAGTATACCTGGACGACATACTGATTTACAGCCCTGACAGAGCACAGCACTTACAGGATATCGAAGCAATTTTTAAAATACTGAGTGAAAACCGCCTACTGACAAAAGCGTCTAAATGTGAGTTTTTACAGGACCGCCTGGAGTTTTTGGGACACGTTATTTCAGCTGCAGGAGTGGAAATAGACCCGAAGAAAATTGCAACGATTCAAGCATGGCACGCGCCGACCAACTTGACCGAGTTGCAGAGTTTTTTGGGGTTCGTCAACTACGTGCGCCGGTTCGTCCCCGACATGGCGAAGCTGACTGCCCCGCTGACAGACCTGCTGAGGAAGGGGGTTGAGTACACGTGGGGGGAGAAAGAGCAAGCTGCCTTCTCGGCCCTCAAAAACATTTTGTGCTCACCGCCCGTGCTTCACATCGCAGACCCACACCGTCCGTTCGAGCTCGTCACTGACGCAAGTGACATCGCTGTGGGAGCAGTACTGTTGCAGGATTTTGGGAACGGCCTCCAGCCAATCGCGTATGAGTCCCGCAAGCTGCACCCGCCCGAACGCAACTACCCGATACACGACCGCGAAATGTTGGCGATTGTGCACGCGTTCAAGGTTTGGCGGTGTTACTTGACTGGCGCCGACGTGACAGTACGGACAGACCACCGATCACTACAGTACTTACGCGCCCAACCGAATCTCAATCCACGACAGATTCGCTGGTTGGACTACCTCGAGTCCAACTTCCACTACACGGTTACGTACAAGAAAGGCGCATCCAACATCGCCGACGCACTCACCCGCCCTACCGCCCAACTCCACGCCATCCTACTCGCCCAGACCAACCCGCTTTTAACAGGCCTATTCACCCACGGATACCGCACCGACCCATTTTTCACGACTGGAAACTCACAGCAATTGGCAGAAGCTAAAGGAGTTTATTACGTAAAAACAGGCACCAACCGCATCTGGGTACCCGCGTACTCACTACTGAGGGAGCTGCTACTGCAGGAGGCACACGACGGAATTACCTCGGGACATTTTGGGGTTAAAAAAACGCGACAGCAACTGCAGCGGTATTACTACTGGCCGGAGCTGTTGACCGACGTGCAGCAGCACGTGGGCTCGTGCCCCACGTGTCAGGTGATGAAGAGCTCGAGGAAGCGGAAGGCGGGTCAATTGCAGCCGATACCACCGCCCGAGCGCGCCTGGCAGCAGGTCACCATGGACTTCGTCACAGGGTTACCTTCGAACCCTGGGGGTAACGACGCGGTGATGGTCGTCGTTGATAGGTTGACGAAGATGGCACACTTCGCTGCGTGCAAAAAGTCGATCTCAGCCGAGGAAACCGCTCGTCTGTTCATCGCAGCCGTTGTTCGCCTGCACGGGATACCAGCAGCAATTATCAGCGACAGGGACACGAAGTTCACCAACAACTTCTGGAAGAACCTCTGGGAGCAGTTCGGGACCAGGCTACAGTTCAGTTCGTCGTACCACCCCGAGACCGACGGTCAAACGGAGCGGACGAATCAGACGATGGAGCAGTTGATTCGTGCCACGTGCGACGACCCCACGACCTGGGAGCAGCAGCTGCCGCTGATCGAGTTCGCGTACAATAATGCCACGTCAGCGACGACGCAGCAGTCCCCCTTCTACCTGAACCACGGGCAAAACCCTACAGTGCCCATGACGCCGAGTCCGGACAACCCAACACCACGTGCACAGCAATTCGCCGAAATTCTGCAAGCTGCCCGCACCAGAGCCGCAGAAGCAATTAAAAAAGCAAACGTCATCGCTAAGCGCAACGCTGACCGCCACCGCCGCCCAGTCACATACCAGTCAGGGGATTACGTACTACTCGACACGCAAAATCTGCGACTGCCCGACGTACCAAAACTGCGACCGCGCTACTGTGGCCCATTCCAAATCAGCCACATGATCACGCCAGTAACCGCGCACCTACTGTTACCGACCGACTGGTATATCTGCCCTTCGTTCCACGTCAGCCTGCTTCGCCCCTACATCCCAACCACAAGCCAATTGCCTCGCCACCGCCCGCCATCCATGACTCGCCCTGCATCGGAGCCGATCATCGCGCCTGAAAAATTCCTGAGCCATCGGATTCGACACCCCACGGGAATCAAGAGGATTGAATTCCTCGTTCGCTGGAAGGATCGCACGCCAACTGAGGACAGCTGGGTGCCCCTGGCCAACATCGAAAACCACCCTGCCCTGCAAGTGTACCTGAGGAGCCGGGGCTTCCGCGATATTCACGCACTCGCGTAGCGGAGGGGGCTTCTTGAGGGGGGGGGGGGGTAGTGTAAGGAATTTTCTCGATATTCCTTAGAGCACCCTGCAACATCGCGTACAGCAGCAGCCGTTGTTCGCTCGTTACTGCTAACGGGGCTTCGCCGACTTCGCGCGCACTGTTTCACCAAACCTCGCACTGCTGGCCTGGCCGTGTCGGCCTACGCTTCGGAACTAGCCCGAGCCTCGCTCCAGCGTAGCACTAGCTAGCTCGCACGCACCGCGTTACCGTTTGCATGTTTCGCGTATAAATGTTCGCTCATGCCTTCGCTCACATTTTGTACTCGTTTGACACCTTAGTGCAATTCTCGCTACTTCGATCCATTGCACCCGTAACAAGGCCCCAGAACCTCAGCCTAGCCTAGAAGTTGTCGCGCTTCGCGCCGTGTTTTTTGTCAGACTGGTTTTTGGAAGTGAGTGCGTAGTCCGATTTTAGTGGTAGATTAGTGGTGCTCTGAAGACCTCAGGTTCTGAGAACCACCTTAAAGGGATATTTCGCCTCATATCTCCGGCTGCGTTAGATTTCCTGTATATGGGGGTTCGTTCGACCATTACTCAGCGTAGTGTCTCGAATTAACTTCTGAGCCGAGTCGACTGAAACGTTCGTTCGATAATTAGTTCGTCTCCATGGGAGCGTTATCCGAGTTCGGGGGGGGTGGCGGAGCCGCTTCCGCGGACTCTTCCGCCATCGGCGGAAAGAAGCCCACGCCGGGGCGCGGCGGGGTCGTTATTTCCGCGTCCCCGGAAGAATCCCGCGTGCGCGCGATCTCCGAGATCGTGCGGGCGATGATCGACGGCGTGCGCGCGGGTCGCGACGTCAATTTGAACGCGATCAAATCCGACGCGTCGCGAAAGCACGGGCTGTCACGCGCTCCGAAGCTCGTCGAGATCATCGCCGCGGTTCCCGAGGAGCACCGCGACGCGCTGATTCCAAGGCTCCGCGCGAAGCCCGTTCGCACGGCCTCGGGAATCGCCGTCGTCGCCGTGATGTCGAAACCGCATAGATGCCCGCACATAGCGACGACAGGGAATATTTGCGTGTACTGCCCTGGCGGGCCCGATTCCGATTTCGAGTATTCGACGCAGTCTTACACCGGGTATGAGCCGACGAGTATGCGCGCGATTCGGGCGAGGTACCATCCGTACGTTCAGGCGCGCGGTCGGGTCGACCAACTGAGGCGACTCGGGCATAGTGTGGATAAGGTACGGGTGGGTCACAGCTTCTTATATAATCACAAGCTTCTCCACAATCACATCCGCAGCATATCGGTGGAGTACAATGCACATACATCCTCATGGCTGGCACCTTCTTGTCCCTCCGTGGCGATTCATATCCTTGCACTCAAATCCTCTCAATACAGTCATCCTCTCCACAATCACTCCTCAACCACATCCCCATAAACAGGTGGAGTATATCCTCATGGGCGGCACCTTCAGTCACTGCCAGCAGACTACCGTTGCATGCCAAACGCTCTCCATGTATAATCAACCCCTCCATATAATCACCCCCTCCTTTTTATCACCCCCTCCATATAATCACCCTCTCTCCGCCATCAGGGGGAGTATACTGTATATCACATGGCCGGCACGTTCATGTCACTACCAGCAGATTACCGGGACTTTTTTTCGTGTGCATGCAATCTGCACAATGCCCTCTCTGCTCTGCAGTCACACCACGCTCTCTGTAATCACACCCGCCTCGCCCCACCACCCTCACATCTCCGCCATCAGGTAGAGTACATCCTGATGGGCGGCACCTTCATGTCGCTCCCAGCGGACTACCGTTACATGCCAATTCACCCCCTCCATATAAAATCACCCCCTCCATATAAAATCACCCCCTCCATATAATCACCCCCTCCATATAATCACCCCCTCCATATTATCACCCCCTCCATACAATCACCCTCTCCCCACCATCAGGTGGAGTACATCCTAATGGGCGGCACGTTCATGTCCCTCCCAGCGGACTACCGCGACTTCTTCGTGCGCAATCTGCACGACGCGCTCTCAGGCCGCTCCTCCGCGTCTGTAGCCGAGGCAGTGCAGTACGCCGAGCATGCCGCCACACGCTGCATCGGCCTCACCATCGAAACGTGAGCACATCCGCACATAATTGCTTCAGGAACGAATGTTCACTCTCCTGGTTTCCAAGTTTCAACTCTCAGCGCCCTTCCCCTCCTCGCCTCACTCTCCTCTCCCCATACTGACTGGGACCTCACCTGGGGCAGATTCTACCGTACAGGTGCATGCAGCGTGCAATCGACCCCTCATCCCCAACCCTGCCAATCCACCTCGCCTCCTCTCCTCCCGTCCCTGCCTGCCTTCCACCCATCAACCCACCAGCCGTCCAGACTACTGCCTAGGACCGCACCTGCGGCAGATGTTAGCATACGGGTGCACGCGGCTGGAGATCGGAGTGCAGAGCACTTACGAGGACGTGGCCAGGGACACCAACCGCGGCCACACTGTCGCTGCTGTCGCCGACTGCTTCTGCCTCGCCAAGGACGCGGGCTTTAAGGTGCTTCTCGTGTGCGTGCTGGCTTTAAGGTGTGTGGTGTGCGGGTTTTAAGGCCAGGGACACCAACCGCGGTCACACTCTTGCAGCCGTCGCTGACTGCTTCTGCCTCGCCAAGGACGCGGGCTTCAAGGTGCGCTGTGTGTGCGTGCTTTAAGGTGTACTACCTGCCTGTTGTGTGCTGGCTACTACTGGCTACTAACTAGGACATACCGAATCCCAATGTGGCCATGGGGAGGGACATGGAGTCTTGCCTTGCATACCTCACCCTTCTTCCATATCTGAAACCTTCTCTCCGTTCCCTCACTCTTCTCTTCTCCCCTCCCCAGGTGGTGGCGCACATGATGCCGGATCTACCCAGCGTGGGCATGGAGAGGGACATGGAGTCATTCAGGGAGTTCATGCCGCATGACTCTCTATCCCACCCCCCCCCCCCACTCACTCTCTCACACACACACACACACACACTCGCAGGTGGTGGCGCACATGATGCCGGATCTACCCAGCGTGGGCATGGAGAGGGACATGGAGTCATTCAGGGAGTTCATGCCGCATGACTCTCTATCCCACCCCCCCCCCCACTCACTCACACACACACACACACACACACACTCTCTCTCGCAGGTGGTGGCACACATGATGCCGGATCTACCCAGCGTGGGCATGGAGAGGGACATGGAGTCATTCAGGGAGTTCATGCCTCATGACTCTCTCTCCCACCCCCACCCCCACTCACACACACACACACACACACACACTCTCGCAGGTGGTGGCACACATGATGCCGGATCTACCCAGCGTGGGCATGGAGAGGGACATGGAGTCATTCAGGGAGTTCATGCCTCATGACTCTCTATCCCACCCCCCCCCCCACTCACACACACACACACACACACACACACACTCTCGCAGGTGGTGGCACACATGATGCCGGATCTACCCAGCGTGGGCATGGAGAGGGACATGGAGTCATTCAGGGAGTTCATGCCTCATGACTCTCTATCCCACCCCCCCCCCCCACTCACTCACACACACACACACACACACTCTCGCAGGTGGTGGCACACATGATGCCGGATCTACCCAGCGTGGGCATGGAGAGGGACATGGAGTCATTCAGGGAGTTCATGCCTCATGACTCTCTATCCCACCCCCCCCCCCACTCACACACACACACACACACACACACACTCTCTCGCAGGTGGTGGCACACATGATGCCGGATCTACCCAGCGTGGGCATGGAGAGGGACATGGAGTCATTCAGGGAGTTCATGCCTCATGACTCTCTATCCCACCCCCCCCCCCACTCACTCACACACACACACACACACACACACACACACACTCTCACAGGTGGTGGCACACATGATGCCGGATCTACCCAGCGTGGGCATGGAGAGGGACATGGAGTCATTCAGGGAGTTCATGCCTCATGACTCTCTATCCCACCCCCCCCCCCACTCACTCACACACACACACACACACACACACTCTCTCTCTCTCTCTCGCAGGTGGTGGCACACATGATGCCGGATCTACCCAGCGTGGGCATGGAGAGGGACATGGAGTCGTTCCGCGAGTTCATGCACAGCCCCGCCTTCCGCACGGACGGGCTCAAGCTCTACCCCACGCTCGTCATCCGCGGCACAGGGCTCTACGAGCTCTGGAAGACCGGCAGGTGGGTAAGGGGAGGAGAGGATGAGGTGGGGAGGGGTCACCTTACCCGTCCTGCCTTCCGCACGGACGGGCTCAAACTCTACCCCACGCTCGTCATCCGTGGCACAGGCCTTTACGAGCTCTGGAAGACTGGCAGGTGAGGGGAGGGGAGAGGAGGGGGGGAGAGGGGGGGGGGGGAGATGGGGGGTCACCATACCAGCCCCGCTTTCTGCAAGGACAAGCTCAAGCTCTACCCCACGCTCGTCATCCGCGGCACAGGGCTCTACGAGCTCTGGAAGACCGGCAGGTAAGGGGCTACCACATCAGCTGATGAGGGGTTACCACATCAGCTCTGCCTTTTTCACCGATGGGCAAAATCTCTCTACCCCACCCGGGCCCTCATGCCCCCCTGGGCTCAAGTCTACTGTATCGTGTATGTCTGTCTGCTGCTTCCTCTCTCCCCTCGTGCCCCTGCCCTCCTCCCTCCTTCTCTCCTTCCCCCCAGGTATCGCAACTACCCACCAGAGAGCTTACTTGATCTAGTAGCTCGCTTCCTGGCCCTCGTGTCCCCCTGGACGCGCGTCTTCTACCCCATCATGCAACTTTTGAGTCGACTCAAAAGTCACCTCGTTTCCCCCTGGACGCGCGTCTTCTACCCCATCATGTGTGGTACCCTCTGCTCCCCCTCCCTCCCCATCCCCATCCCCGTCCTCTCCCTCTGCTGCCCTCCTCCACCCTGCCTTCCGCCCTCCCAGGTATCGCAACTACCCACCAGAGAAGCTAATCGGCCTAGTAGCTCGCATCCTCGCCCTGGTCCCACCCTGGACGCGCGTCTACCGCATCATGCGTGACATGCCATCCCGCTGCCTCCTCTCCCTCCTTCCCCCTCCTCCTTCTCCGCCCTCCCAGGTATCGCAACTACCCGACAGAGAAGCTAATTGGCCTAGTAGCGCGCATCCTGGCCCTGGTGCCCCCCCTGGACGTGTGTCTACCGTATCAAGCGCCACATCCCACTGCGCCACCTCCCTCCCCATTCCCGCTCCTCTCCCGCACCGCAGGCAACATCTGGGTCCGACACTGGAGTCGTATTTTGTTGACTCGAGAGGCCTGCTCCCGTTCCTCCTCCCCCTCCCCAATCCCCAGGTACCGCAATCATCCACCCGGAAAAATAATCGACCTAGAAGCTCGCATCCTGGCCCTGGTGCCCCCCTGGACGCGTGTCTACCACATCACGCATGACATCCCGCTGCGTCCACCCCTTCCTCCTGCTTCCTCCCCCTTCCTCTCCTTTAGGCGATTCTTTCAGTCGTCTCGTGAGTCATTTTTCGTTGACTCAAGAAACTTGCCATCCTTACCACTCCTCCCATCCCTCCCCCAGGTATCGCAACTACCCACCAGAGAAGCTGATCGACCTAGTAGCTCGCATCCTGGCCCTGGTCCCACCCTGGACGCGCGTGTACCGCATAATGCGAGACATCCCGCTGCCACTGGTCACGTCGGGAATCGACAAGGGCAACCTGCGCGAGCTGGCGCTGGCACGCATGGTAGAGCTGGGGCTGTTTTGTTGACTCGACAATCTTGCCGTCCTTCCTCCTCCCTCCAACCCCCTCCCCCCCCCTCTCAGGTACCGCAATTACCCGCCAGAAAAATTGATCGACCTAGTCGCGCGCATCCTGGCCCTGGTCCCACCCTGGACGCGCGTGTACCGCATAATGCGAGACATCCCGCTGCCACTGGTCACGTCGGGAATTGACAAGGGCAACCTGCGCGAGCTGGCGCTGGCGCGCATGGCAGAGCTGGGGCTGCGGTGCCGGGATGTGCGCACGCGGGAGGCGGGCATTCAGGACATCCACCATGCCGTGCGGCCGCACGACGTGCAGCTCGTGCGGCGGGACTATGCTGCGAATGATGGATGGGAGACATTCCTGTCTTATGAAGATGTGACGCAGGTGAGACAGCAAGTTTTATCCAAGGTGTTTACCATGTGGTAACCTGGTTAGAGAGAGTCGGTAACCTATTGTTCACGCATGGCAGAGCTGGAGCTGCGGTGCCGCGATGTGCGCACACGGGAGGCGGGCATTCAGGGCATTCACCCCAATGCCCTCCCTCCCCTTGCGCCTCAAAAAACTCCCCGTGTGCCCATCGCTCCTTGGTCCCGACAGGACATTCTGGTGGGGCTGCTGCGGTTAAGGAGGTGTGGGGCACACGTGACGTGTCCGGAGCTGAAGGGGCGGTGCTCCTTAGTGCGAGAGCTGCATGTGTATGGCACGGCTGTGCCTGTGCACACACGCGACACCGACAAGCTGCAACACCAGGTTAGATCGGCCATCTCGGAGCCACCTTTGAGCATCGAGAAATTCCTCCTTAATGCGAGAGCTACATGTGGTGGCAGGGCTGTGCCCGTGCACACCCGCGACACCGACAAGCTACAACACCAGGCGAGTGGGAGTTGATTCAGTAGTATGTGGCTTATGTGTGGCTAGAGCTGCATGTGTATGGGACTGCCGTGCCCGTGCACACCCGCGACACCGACAAGCTACAACACCATGCGAGTGGCATATGCGTGGCGTGAGCTTTACTACATGTGTATGGGACTGCTGTGCCTGAGCACACTCACGACACTGACAAGCAAGCTACAACACCAGGTAGATCAGCTATGTTGGCGTCTGCTTTGAGCATTCACAATGATGCTCCATAGTGCGAGAGCTGCATGTGTATGGCTCTGGTGTGCCCGTGCACACCCGCGACACCGACAAGCTACAACACCAGGCGAGTGGGTAACACGAGGTAGTGACAGCGCGACGCGAGTGGGAAGGACAAGGCACTTGGCAGCACCAGGGAGTGGGTAGGACGAGGCACTTGGCAGCACCAGGGAGTGGGTAGGACGAGGCACTTGGCAGCACCAGGGAGTGGCTAGGTACAGTGCTGCGAAGTGATTACCAGTTCATCGTTATGGTTATCAGCACGGTTGCCATTTGACCTTTCAAGCAATTAATTTGTTTCTTCCTGTTTTAATATTTCCTCTTTCGGTGGTTTGGGTTGGCTATGATGGTGCACTGCGGTAATTTGTGGTTTCAGGGATATGGCACATTGCTGATGGAGGAAGCAGAGCGCATTGCGCGGTGGGAGCATGGCTCGAGGAAGCTGGCAGTGATATCAGGTATAGGGACGCGCCACTACTACAGGAAACTCGGTTATGAGCTCGAGGGGCCTTACATGGTCAAAACTTTGCCGCGTGCTGTGAGGGGGATTGGGCGTGGGAAGGCCAGCAAAAGGCGTGCAAAGCAAGTGGTACACTGATGGAAACACACCTTTGTTTTGCAGTCCTAGTGATGTGCACCCTTTTCTTGTGACAGGGAGGCATCGATACCTTGACAACTGTTCCAGCTTTACTTGAAAGAGAAGCAAAAAATATGAAGTTTTGTTCAAGTTGGAGAAGTTTGATGCTTTCACTTCACATACATACAGTATGATTTCCCAGCAAACATTGAGGTGAAGTGACTGATATTGGGTTGGGACACCTACGTACATGAGGGTTTGTGAGTAGTCGTCTACCCATGCACTCACAGAGAAGTGAAACATTACAGTGCCAGTTGACATTTGCCCCTGGACGCTTGATCATTAGCATTATGATAAAAAAAAAACGCGTAAGAAAACGTAGAGGGGCACAGAGCTTCACCATATGCACGTAGAAATAGCGTCAGACTGCCACACAGGCCCACTGGCATCCCAATGGCCCACTGCTATAGTAAATGCCTCTGCATGGAAACATGGCATGGCACATGCAGGCACGTTGCAGACTGCTGTAAAGCACACAACAACAAATAATAAGTGAGTTTTAAAGGAAGCAAAGAAGAGTGCTGTAATGAAAAGCAAAGAGAGCACCGTAATCCACAGCTTCGCACTCGTTTGGCCTTATGCCAAACCTTCACGAATTCACAGCTCATTGTTGCTCCATGAACCTGACTTCCGTATCAAATCGATGCAATCTGGCACGCGGAGTCGTTGACAAGTGGTGGTGATGGTGAGGTGACAGTTGAGGAGAGGCTGCTGTGCCGGACAGTTACATTTCACTTGATGCCTTACAGTATTTTCAAGGGCAGTTTGTTTTCCGGGCGGTTACTCTGACACGTTTTTTTTTTATTGATATCGCATACATTACAAGAATGTACAGACACCGGCAGTCGTAACTGTACACGATGGTTCAGTCGTGTAGGGTTCTTGTACACCGCCTGAGAGGCTCCCTCCAAGCCAAACCCCCATCAAGAGCCATGTGCCCAGTGGGCCTTGGGGGGAGGTGAATGTTGGGGGGGAAGTCCCAAGTCCCCCAAGGAGAGGTGACGTCACTCGAATTCTCATTACTTTCCGGGTTGCTTCTTTCCACATTAAGAATCGGATCTAATCTGGGCCCTACAGTTCTGAGCAGTCTCTCGAATTTTGTAAGTACAGAAACTCCTTTTCCCTGTGATATGATGTATAATCTCTAATTTGGTATAACCTGCGTTACATCCTCCTTCATACGAATTACATGATTGAAACTTGTTTTATTGGTGTTGAGTGCTGCCCATTGAGCCAGCCACAGCAAACTTCATGCATAATTGGCAGCAGGATCCAGTTGTACGCCTTGCATGCGTGGCACGTGTGGCTCGCTCGCCATTCGTGAGCCGTGTGAGCTTTCGCACGAACTGCACCCTGCTGGGTCGTCGTGTCGTGACTTCGAGGGGAAGGGTCCGTGCGGCCGATTGCCTGTTCGACCATGCGTGCGCAACTCCCAAATTCTCGTTTGGCAGCTTGCTTCCCTGAAAACCGTACTGCGCGCACACTACGCGCACATCTTCATACGTACACCCAGTGATGCGCTGTCGTGCACCCAGCAGCTTCTTCTCCCCCCCACCACCCCCCCCCCCCCCCTTCAAGTTTGCACACCGTTCTCCCCCTCATCCTCCCCGCGCTGCTTTGGACGATGACCACCAGCGCAGAAAAACCACTGGGCCGGACCACGCGGTTACACACCACGTACGGGGTACAATTGATGCCCAACCAGTGCACGCGGGTTTGCCTTGCGCCGGATGGAAACGCTGCACCCGAGGTTGTTTCCCCAGCCTGTTGCTCCCACATTATAAGCGTGTCGCGTATCAACCAATAGTAACGAACAGACCGAGGTCAAGCAGAAGATACTGAAGTCAAATAAGGTAACAGATCTTGTTTATAAGCACCTGCGAGCCTTTTTAGCTAGCTGCGAATTGACGAAACTTATAAAGGCAACCGGGAGGGGGCTCAAACAGGCATCAATTGTACCCCCCCACCACCACCCCAGTCGTCAGGCATCGTCTTCTCGCCATATCCACCTCCACCTGCACGAGCGCCTGCGATCAAAGTTGCATGCGCTTCCACCAAGTTGAGCATGTCGCTATTGTCTTTTGCGCTAGTTTTGAGCGGAGCCTCCGTGCGACAAGTCTGATGAATCCAACTCGAAAATCTGAGGGGAGTTCAGTTCAGTTGTGCGCGCAACAATCTGCGCACAGCCCCGACCTTCCCGAGGATGTCACGGACGGGTGACGGGATGCGAATGAACAGCACCTGGCGGATAAGGATTGGATCTCCTTCTCGCTTCCCGCGCAGGATTATGTCTGCCCCCAACCCCAACGCAACCCCAACGCAAGCCTCCGTTTGAGATGCCACACGTACGTAGCACTACACCGGCGGAGAATGCACCCAACAAACTCGTTTATTCACCTCCACAACCAAACGCAAACAAACCCCAAATTGGGCACTACCCTCTCTCCATAAATTTCCTGACTCGTTCTCTCCAGCCATTCTTTTCCTGTTGTGCTGTGCATCCTGTTGTTCGTTGTTCCTGGCCTTCTGTCACCGCCTGTGTCACACATTCTGGCTGAGCGTTTCTATCTCGGGTCGGTTTAGGGCTATTTTACATCTTTTAGCTTTGTTAAGGTTTCGACCATGGATCTGGCTACGAGTTATGCGGACGACCTGGAGGAGGATTCGAAGCTGTTCCAGCGCGACAACAATCGGCTGATTGCATCGAATCGTGGCTCGACTGCTCAGCGCTTGCCGACGTGGAAGGAGCGGGAGAATAACAAACGAAGGGAGAGGAGACGACGCGCTATAGCAGCGAAGATCTTCACCGGCCTGCGCACCTACGGAAACTACGATCTTCCGAAACATTGCGACAACAACGAGGTGCTCAAGGCAGTGTGCAAAGAGGCCGGCTGGATCGTCGAGGAGGACGGCACGACTTACCGAAAGGTACACGCTAATCCGCGCCGCGCTGCGTCGCTCCAACGCACACTTCTTTTGCCTCTATTCCACGGACGAAAACCTATCTGTTTGCATATTATTTATTTTTCCATGTATCGTTCTACCGTTCTTCGTTGCCGACTTCTCATACATACCGTTTTTTTTTTTTTTTTTTTTCGTCTCCGCGTTTCAGGGTCAGCCTCGTCCACAGCAACCGGAGCCGTCAGCAGGAATCGACTCCGCGTACCCCACAGACAGCGCCGTGCAACCCTACGCGTCTTCCAATGCCAACGCCCTCGATAGTACCGACTACGACCATCCAGCGTCTCTTGCGGGAAGCACCGACCATGGCCGCGGCCCCGTCAACGGCGTCGGTGTCACGATGCACGGGCGGGATGCCGGACTCACTGCCGTTGGCGCCGCCGCCGCCGCTCCGATGGTTGAAAATAGACCTGCGCCCGGAGGAGGAAGCTCGAGTGGAACTATCCAGACTGGCGGAACTGCGCTGGCTGGCGGAGCGGCAGCGCCGCCGGCAGCGGAGCTGCTGAAGCTCATGTCCGCGCTCGCCGCTTTCCCCGCGGCGGCGGCGCAGCTGGGCGCAGCGCTGAACTCTTCCGCCGCGTCCCTTGCGGCCGTTGCGTCGTCGCTCGGCCTCCCTCCGTCGTTCGCCTCGTCGTCGGACGTGCAGCAGGTGCTGATGTTGCTCGCTAAAGGAGGTGCTAATAACGGGGATCAGTCGCTGCCTGGTAGTCGACCGCCTGCTCCCGCTTCTTCCGCCGTGCCGTCGGATCTCTACTCTCTGCTGCAGTCGTCTCGTAGCGCTGCCGCACCGTCCTCGGCAATCCCAAGACCGATGGCTCCTGCCCATGCAGCCAATCCCGTGGTTCCGCTGCATCCGCTGCAGCAACATCAGCAGCATCCACAATATCAGCCGCAGCAGCAGCAGCATCAGCAACAACTTCAGCAACAGCTGGCTTTCTCTCATCAACAACAACATCAGCAGCAGCAGCAGCAGCACCACCACCAACAGCAGCAGTTGCTGCTCGGTCTGCTTCAAGGCGCTTCCAACGTCGTCCAGTCTTCCGCATCTTCCTCTCTCCCTCCCGCCGTTGCTCCTCCCCCCGACCGTTCCATGCCTGCTCCTTCCCCGAGCGGCAACTTCAGCGGCGGCGCGCACAACAGCATCAGCCCTCAGTGCGGAAGCGCGACACGCGGCGGAACCCTCGGACCTCAACGAACGGTGGAGTTTAAATCCGCGGGAGGGAAGGACAGCAAGTGGGCAGCAGGTGTGCGGCGCATGGCGACGAGCTGGGATGTAGAGGCGCCCATGAAGCCCCCCCCTGTGATGCGCTCAGACGACCTTGAGCTCAGCCTTGGCCTTGGCTAAATGCCAATAGCAAGGGCCTTGGGTATCTTGGAAGTGTCTTGTAAGGCCATACTGGGATTTTTCTTCCCGGACAGATCATCCCAGTATGGCCTTACAGAGCTGCACCGCACCAGCTTGTGAAGGATGGTACCTAGTACTGGGTACAAACAACACATGCTGGGATTTCTATCGCAAGCTGAGAACGCGTGTTGCGGGAGTGGAGAACGCCAAATGGCCTGCTGCACTGCTGCATGCTCATGGATCCAGTCCAGAGCGCTTGCTGCTCCATATTTTTTTTTGCATGAGACAAGGACTTGGCATAATCTGTCCCTTGGCTGAAGCATGTCTGTTTCTGAGTGCTTGGGTTCCGTTGTGTGATAAATTATCCGTCTTGATATATTTGCTACTTTGTGCTATAACTAGATGTACTTTGAACATTTGCTAGGTCTTCAATAAAAACGTATTATCGGTTTGTTATTGCTGAAGCTGCAATAATATAAAGCCTGAAATGCAGTGAGCTGACATGCAACGAAGTCATAGGTTACAGGCCGCTTGAAGCTTTCGTTGGCAGTCACTCCCCTCTATACGAACTTGCACGACCATCACCCCTCGCACCACTGACGTTTCCTGTTGGCGCACTGTGCTGAGTTTCCCGCCACTCTGCAGGTCACTTATCGCTTCAACCTGACGCCTCTGGATTGTCGAACAGCCACAGACTCTCACCGCACTCTACCCTACACCACTTCATCTCAACCTTAGTTTCTGTCCTTGCCTCCATTGCTGAACCCTTTTCAAGTCAAGCAGCTTTTCAAATTTCGAACTAGCATTTTGGACTCGCAAACAAGAACACCATGCCATTTCGTGGAATTCAGGGCGTGTCCAATACAGCTCACCTCGCGCTACAGTTACCACTTTTTCGAATTGTAACCACATTTTTACATCTTTTTTGGACACGAACACCTATGATACGTAAACCAGTAACAGCCCACACGTGCGCCGAATCGTTAACATGACGCGAAACGCACGTAACAAACCTCAGAATCAGACTTGCACGCGCCCACGTTGCTACAGTGACGGTTCAACGAAGTCAAGGCCGAATTTCGTGAGAATCTGGGGTTTTCGCGAAACTGAATCTTGCGAATATTTCTGGGAATCGAATTGTCGCCCTTCTGGTTACAGAGTTGTGCTGTCGCCACTGTCGCGCAACATGATGTTCGGCTTGTGCTGAGGGGCGAATTGTGTCTTTCCGCACATTTTTGGACGCGAAACCAGAAGGGTACACCTGGCGGTACTGTTTCTGTGAGTGATTCAAAATACGTTTAAATTTAGTAAAAATCCCAAAGTGTACGCGCTGGACACGCCCTCAGAGGCATGGTCGCGCGCTTCAGACTCGCGTGCGCAAGCTCCTCCTGACACTTCGTATAAGGGATAGATGTCCCTTAGCAGCTTGCGCAAGCCATCCCTGTTCGTCATTCAGTTGCCGACATTTAGAGACTCCTTTAGCGCTTATGCAAGCCATTCCTGTTTGTTAATAAGCTATAAACCATTTAGAGACTCCCTTTTTCTTGTCTGAAAACTGGATTTCCTCAAAATGGCGAGCTTCGGGACTCCCGAGGCTTTCGAGGCTATGCGAGCAGTTCTAGGCACCGAGCCGTCGGAAACGTCGCTCTTCAGAGCACTCTATCTCGCGCGAGGCGACGTCGCGAAGGCGATAAACTACCACTTAGACCTTGTTCAGGTTGAAAAGTTCACGCTCGAACAGTTAGCTTCATCGCGTCAACCGCTTCCCCTCGCCTCCCCTCCGCCGAAAACGGGCGGAGAGCTTTTAGCGCTTCCGCCACCCCAACCGCACCCCGTTACCGCCACCTCTCCGCCGCTCTCCCCGCGCCCCCCTTGTGTCGCCGCTGCTTCTCTTGCAGAAAAAAAGATCGGAGAAAATAATGCGCCGGAGGTTGCGGGAGCGGCAATGGAGGAAGCCGCGATGCCGGAAGCGGGCGTAGCCGTTGATCCTGCGGAGCGCGGAGGAGGCTCTGCGCTTTTCGAGGCAGAGGCGACTCGTCGAACGGGCGCTATCACTGGTGGAGACTGCACATCACATTCCCCGTTCGAAGAACCAAATGCTGGCGCTTCACCGCCCGCAGCGTTGAGCCTTTCCCCGGACAGCATCCGCGAGCCCGCGCATCCCGAGGCGGAGTGTCAGTTCGCGGGGAACGGTGCGATCGGAGGCGGAGTTGGCTCAGTGGGCGCACCTTGTGCCGCAGTTTCCCCCGACGGTGCGCCAAACGATGATGCAGTTCCCCCCACGTCGAGGATTTCCCCGGACACCGTGGTTGAGCCCGTGCCTAGCACCTTAGAGACTCTCCCCGTATGTTCCAGCGCAAACCGTGGCCCTGGCGGAGAGTGCGCAGTGCACTCGCCTTGCGCTGCAGTTTCCCCGCGCGAGGAGCCGCGCGCACACCAAACGCAGCCGTTTGCTGAATCCTCCCCGCTAGACTCAATGGATCCGCCTGATTCAGTGCCGCCCCTATCTCCATCGGTAGTGCCGCCCACATCTACAGTATCACCTGTAGCTACGGCTCAACCCCTTTCCAAAGTTTCCCCCGTATCTACAGTTCCTCCCACATCTACAATCCCCCCGTTATCTACAGATGCTCCTATATCTACAGTTCCTCCCGTTTCTATAGATGATCGCATGCCTACAGTTCCTCCCGTTCCAACAAATGCTCCCATGCCTACAGTTGCTACTGTAGCTACTGCACTCCCTCCCGTAACTGAACTTCCACGTCAGCAACCAGTCCCCATCGACCCGTTACCGCATCCGAAGCTGAAGAACCAGTGGAGAGAAGCGAAGGCGGAAGCGTCGCGCTGGTGGCTCCTGGGAGAGCGCCAGCTGTCCTGCGTCTCGCTGACACGTGGCGCCAAGGTGGAAGCGTTCGACCCCGTAGATTTCCACTTCCCGAAAGGCGAGGCGAGCGGTGGTGGCGAGGGGAGCGGACACGTTGGCGGAAAGCAGGGCGGAAAGGATGGCGGAAGGGCGCGCGGAAGGCCGCCCAAGTGGAGCAAGACGTTATCCCGGGTGTCGTCCGCTGGGAGCTCAATCGTCCGCTTTGGGACAAAGCGAGGAGGCGAGGTACGAGCCCCCCCTCAGAGAGAACATTGCTTGTAGTGAAAAGACTTTTGCGGCGCCTTAAAAAGTATCTTCGGGTGTCGTCCGCTGGGAGCTCTATTGCCCGCTTTGGGACAAAGCGAGTAGGCGAGGTACGTGCCTTCAGTTAAGAGTGAACCCCGCGTGTAGTGAAAAGGCTTTTAAATTGCCAGTCTTTTCGGGGGTCGACTGCTGGGAGCTCCATTGTCCGCTTTGGAATGGCCAGAGGAGGGGAGGTATCCCTCACTCCACTTCCTAGTCCGTTTTCTTCCTCGCCCGCTCAATCTCTCCCTCTCACCGCCTCTCCTTCCCCCCTCTCCATCCCCGCTTCATGTCCGCCCCTCCTACCCACTTCGCTCCCCCCTTTCGCGCGGCTGCCAGGTGGGATCGCTCCCGCGAGAGTGGGCAGCGGCGCTGATACCACTGGAGGCGGAGGGGAAGGTCAGGCTGCGCGGATATGTGTGCTCCGCGCCGCCATGCCTCGCCATGTTCTCCGAGATCCTACTCACTGTCAGGTGCGTTATGCCAACTCAGGTGCGGTATGCAACTGCAATATAATTAGTTTTTGCTCCTTTCAGTGTGCTCCCTTCTAGGGGGTTCGTGCAGTGGTGCTGTTTCCAGAACTCTGTTCCTAGGGCGCTTCAGGAGCCCATTGCTCATTGCTCGCGGCTCATTGCTCGCTGCTCTCTCGCGGCTCCTTGGTTGCTCCATGCCAGGTGTGCGTGCAATGAGCCGTGTTTTGAGTCGACTCAAAACATTTTCCATGCCAGGTGTGCGTGCAGCAGTGGTGCCTTTGGAAATACATTCTTAACGGGCCTCAGAGGTTGAGTTGGAGCACTTGTGTGCGCTCGCTCCTCCTTTCTCCGTGCTCCATGGCAGGGTGTACGTGCAGCAGTGCTGCTTCCAGAAGCTCACTCGGGTGAAGGAGCGCGCAGCACACGCGCTGTATGTCTGCACAGCCGCCCACATCACCAGGCTGCTGCGCTTCCTGGAGCTGCGCCCTACCCGCCCGGTGGGTCTTGGAAACTGCTTCTGGTAGGTAGATTTATCGGAACTGTACAAAATAGTAATATTAATAACAAAATAAATTCAAATCCGTCACAAACCTGGAGCAGGTTGAGGGAAATAATCAGTCGACCATCCGGCCAGACAAATTCTTCCGCACCCCTACTTCTGCCATGGGAACTCCCCTTGTAATCACTCCTCGATCCCCTCGATCCCCGTTCTTCCCCCATGCTTCTCCCCCGCGCCCCTCCTGCTGTGGCGTGTGCTGTGCAGGCGGAGTTCACTCCAGCGGATTTCAACCATCACACAGAGAAGCTGGGCTTTAGCTTTGCCTTTGCAGACCGGGTGAGCACCAGGGATTGGGATCTTTGAGGCGCCTTAAAAAAGCCCGTCTTTGCTGACCGGGTTTGTTTTGAGGCGTTTCAAAAGCCAGGTGAGCACCTGGGCTTGGGATCTGCTTCACTTCACCCATGTTTTCCCCACTCACCCAAGTGTTTCTCATTCTGTCTGTCCTCGTGCCCCTCCTACTCTCCTCGCGACCCGCCCACTTTCCTCACACCCGTCCCCCTCCCTCCCACGTGGGCTGCCCTCGCTCCAATATATACACACACACACATATATATATATACATATATATATATATATATATATATATATATATGTTTCCATGAGCTCTCCCCTCAATGGCCCCCTTTTTCCTGTGCGCTTTCCTCAATGCCCCCCCTTCTCCCCCACGCCCGCCGCCCTCATTCCATCTGCCAGCAGGCAGCGACTAAGAGAGTGCGGGCAACTGCAGGAGGGGGTGAGAGTAACGAGGGGGGGGAGGAGGAGGCAAAGTCGATGACAGATGAGGAGGTGAACCGCTACGTGGGTGTCACCACCAACAATCAAGCGCTGCCAGTGGGTTGGGTTGGGACTTCCTTCACTTTTCTGTCTGCTGATGTTTGAGTCAACGGGCGATAGGGCGATGACAGATGAGGACTTGAACCGCTACGTGGGTGTCACCACCAACAATCAAGTGCTGCCGGTGGGTTGGGTTGGGACTTCCTTCACTTTTCTGTCTGCTGATGTTTGAGTCAACGGGCGATAGGGCGATGACAGATGAGGAGGTGAACCGCTACGTGGGTGTCACCACCAACAATCAAGCGCTGCCGGTGGGTTGGGTTGGGACTTCCTTCACTTTTCTGTCTGCTGATGTTTGAGTCAACGGGCGATAGGTTGATGACAGATGAGGACTTGAACCGCTACGTGGGTGTCACCACCATCAATCAAGCGCTGCCGGTGGGTTGGGTTGGGACTTCCTTCACTTTTCTGTCTGCTGATGTTTGAGTCAACGGGCGATAGGGCGATGACAGATGAGGACTTGAACCGCTACGTGGGTGTCACCACCAAAAACCAGGCGCTGCCAGTGAGTTGGGTTGGAGCCGCCTGTCCCAGGCCTTAATTTCCTCACGCCCACTCCCTCCATGTCGCCCTCCGCACACCTCTTGGCAGGAAACGGAGCCTCCCCCGGGTGTGACCTCGCAGCTGCGGTGCTACCAGAAGCAGACGCTGCACTGGATGCTGTCCATGGAGGCTTTGGGACGGGGTAGTCTGTGCCAGGACTTGATTTCCTCACACCCATTCCCTCCCTGTCACCCGTCACACGCCTCTTGCCAGGAGATGGAGCCTCCCCCGGGTGTGACCTCGCAGCTGCGGTGCTACCAGAAGCAGGCGCTGCACTGGATGCTGTCCATGGAGGCTTTGGGACGGGGTAGTCTGTGCCAGGACTTGATTTCCTCACACCCATTCCCTCCCTGTCACCCGTCACACGCCTCTTGCCAGGAGATGGAGCCTCCCCCGGGTGTGACCTCGCAGCTGCGGTGCTACCAGAAGCAGGCGCTGCACTGGATGCTGTCCATGGAGGCCCTTGGGCAGACCGTGCCGGGGATTGGCGAGCTTGTGCCGGGGAATGGCCAGGCCGTGCCAGGGATTGGCGAGCTTGTGCCGGGGAATGGCCAGGCCGTGCCAGGGATTGGCGAGCTTGTGCCGGGGAATGGCCAGGCCGTGCCAGGGAATGCTGCAACTGCTGAAGTCTCCACTTCTCTATGTCCAGGAGCTGCTGATGCCAGTGGTACTGCTGCTGCTGCTGCTGCTGCTGCTGCCGATGGTGGTGGCGGTGCTGGTGGTGGCAAGAGGACGAGTGCAGTGAACGAGTGTGATGCGCTGCACCCGTGTTGGGAGGAGTACACGCTTCAGCACAAGTGCGTGAGTGAGAGAATCAAAGTCCCAACGCCGTGGGCCCACAGCATCTTTGCCCACTGCACACTCCGCAGTCCCCATCAAATCCCGTTTTGTGAGAAATCACAAAAAACAGGTTCCCCATCACATTCCATGTGGCCCTCATTCAACTTTTGAGAATTCTCTGAAGTGACATTCCCCATCACATTCCATTCTCCATGTTCCAGGCTGCACTGCGCGTGTTTCAGATGCACCACTCTGGACTGTTCTTCCGGTTTTCCCTTTGCATTCATCTGTGCGCCCCCTCCCTTAACCCCTCACCCCGGTCCCCTCTGAATCCCTTTATCCTTCTCCTCCCTCTTCCATCCCCCTCACCATCTCCCCACCTCAATTCTCTTCGCACTCACATCCACCTCGTTTCTTTAACCCTGCTTCCTCCGCCCTCTCAGTGGCGGCACGCCGTTCTACCACAACGTTTTCTCAGGGGAAGTTACCCTGGAGTTTCCAAGCGCAATGGAGAGAAGCAGGGGAGGGGTGAGTGGGAAGAGGCGGAGGATATTGAGGGAGTTAGGGGTGTTGGGTGGTGGAGGGGAAACGGGATTGGAACATTGAACCCATGGATTTAGACAAGTCAACTATCATTGTCAAGAACAGCGAGTTTTGAGGCGAAATTTGAGGCGAAATTTGAGGCGCCTCAAAAATCAGAACATTGAACCCATGGATCTGGACAAGTCAAATGTTACTGTCAATAACAGTGAGTTCCAATGGGATTAGCAACATTGCTTCTAATTCTCCATGTGTATTGAGTTTTGAGACGTATCAGGACTTCTTTGCACCTACCCCTTCCGCTACCCTCCACCCCCGTTTCCCCCTCTTTCCCTCGATTTTCCTCACTTCATTCAGAGTCTAGCAGGCACGATGGGCTTATGCTAGACAGGTATGGACCGTTACACTGGTTTAAACTCGTCTTTCCCTGTCCCCCCTCTTTTCCCCTTCCTGCCTCACCTCTCGCGCCTTCCCTTGGGTCAGATTCTAGCAGACGCCATGGGTCTGGGCAAGACGGTCATGACCATTGCTCTCATTGCTGCGAGCAGGGCGAACAGGGAGAGGGGGAAGGCGATGGCGACGGGAACAAGGGGGAAACTGGGAGGAGTGGTGGGGAAGATGGACGGAGGAGGGTCGGGGAAACAAGTGAGGGATGAGAGGCGAGGTGGTAATAGAAACGGGGAATGCGCTGTTTCCAATGGTGCTGACTGTAAGCAGGACGAGGAGGCAGCTGGGGGTGTGAAGCGGAAGAGAGGGGAGTGCAGTGCGGTGGCGGGAGAAGGGAGAGGTGTTCGTGTTGGTTCAAGGAGGAAGAAGCGAGTGAAAAGGGAGGCGGGCGAGGGTGTGATGGGAGAGGGGGAGGGGGGAACAGGAGAAGGAGGTGACGTATGGTTTTCAGACCAGGATGAGGATGAGGAAGAGGATGAGGATGAGGATAAGGATAAGGATAAGGATGGAGACTATTTGCCTGGTGAGGAGGGAGGCGATATTGGTGCCGATGCCGGCGGATCTGACAGCGATGCAGAGGTGCAGGAGGTTGGAGGTGACACGTGGAGGGCGGAAGAGACACCAGAGGAGATGCAAGCGGAGGGTGGTAGGGAGGTAGAGGAGTGGAATGGCAGGGGCGGCAACAGCAGCAGGGACAGGAGGGTGCAAGGAGGGACGCTCATAGTGTGCCCCATGTCGCTCCTCAGCCAGTGGAAGGTGCGCGCTCTGCCCGCTTGCTCCTATGCTTTCTCACCCACCTTTTCTCAAACGTCTCTCCTGTGTCTTCTTCCGAATCTATACTTCCTGGGGAAGGGGAAGGTGTTCTCTCCAGGAAGCCCTTTGCGAGCAAGTGGAAGGTGCGCTTTCTGCCCTGTGGCATCTCGTCTCCTGCGGCATCTCCCCCGTCGCATTTCACCCCTCTCTTAATCTTCCCCTGCTGGCATCCATAATCCAGGGAGAGAGCAGAGCGGGTACTCCGCTCTGCTCTCCCCCTCCCTCCTCTCCCTCTTTCCCTCCCCTCAACCTCAGGCCGAGTATGAGGCGCACACAGCGCCGGGTGTGCTGTCAGTGATGGCGTACCATGGCTTGCAGCGGCAGAAATGTCAAGCTTGGTCTCTGTGAAATGTATTGGCTGTCAAATATATCTTTTGTCAAATGAATTTTCTGTCATTGTTTCCCCTTCTTCTCTCCTCCACAGGCCGAGTGTGAGGCGCACACAGCGCCAGGTGTGCTGTCAGTGATGGTCTACTATGGCTCGCAGCGGCGCGATTTTGAAGCGCGCTATCTGGCGAAGCATGATGTAGTCATCACCACGTATGGCACACTGCAAGCCGAGTACAAGGTGAGACGGCCTTTCATGAGATAACTCGTTAGGCGCTTTTTTCTTCTTCTTATTTTTCTAGTTTGCCTTGTGAATTGTCGTCCAGATTGTTCACTCCCCTCCAAATTGACACAATCAAGCACCTCAGAATTGATTTTCCCTCCCTGCCGCCCCCTCCACCAAACACCCCACATCCATCCACAGGAGCTCAACAAGAAGGACAACAGGAGCGCAACACAAGACAGTGTGTTGGCGCAGCAGGCCTCTCTGCCCGCGGATTTCCTCACCTCCACCTGTTGAGCGGCCCTCCGCGGCCCTCCGCCGGTCCTGTTTCTGAAGTGCCTTACAAATAGTCTCCATTTCCTTCCAACACCTCCCACCCCGTCTTCTTCCATCCACAGAAGTTCAACAAGAAGGCAGCAGAGGACAGCGTGGCAGCACAGCAGGTCCCCCTCCCCGCGGAGTTCCTGACCTCCGCCTGCACGCCCCCGCCCTCGCGCTTCAACCCGCCCCCACCACCGCCGTCCCCGGTGCGCCAGGGGCCGCTGCACAGTGTGCAGTGGTGCAGAGCGGTGCTGGACGAGGCTCATTTTATTAAGAACCGTGCGTCTGGTGCTGCTGCTGCCACCTTCGCCCTCCAAGCCGATGCCCGCTGGTGCCTCACTGGCACGCCCATCCAGGTGAGCGGAGAGGGGAGGGGGTAAGGGGGAAGGGGCAGTGGAACAAATCGTGCGATCCACACGTTGTGGTGGTTGTTAACTCAAGACGACAGTGCTGCTGCCACCTTTGCCCTGCAAGCCGATGCCCGCTGGTGCCTCACAGGCACGCCCATCCAGGTGAGAGGGGAGAGAGAGGAGGGGGGTAGTGGGGTGGTACGGACAGGAAAGAGGGACGCGAAACAAAGGGTGGGGTGTGATCCACAGTGTTGGGGCTGCTGAGTCAAGGCAACAGTGCTGCTGCCACCTTCGCCCTGCAAGCTGATGCGCGGTGGTGCCTCACTGGCACGCCCATCCAGGTGAGGGGAGAGAGGAGGGGGAAAATGGGGTGGCATGGGGGTAAGCGGCATGGGGGTAAGCGGGGCGTGGAACAGAGGGTGTGATACACAAAGTGCTGTGTGTGGCGGTTGAATCAATTCCGTAGTTCCCTCTCTGCCTTAGCAAGGTGGTGTCAGAGTGTTGGGGAGGGAGGGATGACGGGGAGACGGCAAGAGGAGGGAGGTGATAGAGAGGATGTTGAGCTGACTCGAATCACTTGATGGCTTACCAGTTTGGTTTTCTCAACAGCCATCCTGTCTGGGATGCTGTGTCCGATCCTGGCACGATGTGGCACATGGCATGACGTGGCATGATGTGGCATGACGTGGCAGAACCAACTGGAGGACGTGTACAGTCTGCTGCGCTTCCTGAGGGTGCAGCCGTGGGACAACTGGGGGTGGTGGCAGCGCCTGGTGCAGCAGCCGTACGAGCGCGGGGACATGAGAAGCATCAAGCTGCTGCAGGGGCTGCTGAAGCCGCTCATGCTGCGACGAACCAAGGACTCCAAAGACAGGTAATCTTGGGCTGGGCTGGGCTGTACCTCCAAAGGTAGGCATGTGTTTTGAGATCCGTACGTTGCTGCACTTTCCTCACTCTCTTGGTCCTCCACATGAAAGGATGAACCTTGTTCCTTAACATTGCTCCCCTCCAATATGCCGCTTTCTGCAGTTTGAAATATTTGTTTTACTATCATTGTATATAGCTTCTGGCAATAATGTAGTTTTAGGAACTTATTCCACCCCCTGTGAATACCAACGCACCGAAACTCTCCGCTTTTTGAATTCTCATTCGTCTTAATCACCCATTCTCTCTGTCTCTGTCTCTGTGCCTGGTCTGGCTTCAGGAACGGGCAACCCATCCTTCTGCTGCCGCCCATATCTTTCCGTGTGATCTCGTGTGAGTTCTCCGCGGAGGAAAGGGACTTCTACGACGCATTGCATAATAAGTCCAAGGTATGCCGCCCAGCACAACAGATTCAAGGTATGCCGCCTGGCACAACAAGTCACGGCTCAAAGTACCACCACCTATGCTGCACGGCGTGATGCTCAGGTTTGGCGAGCAAGTTTGCTTCACTCCTCTTCCTTATCCGTGCCCCATCATCCGTCTCTCTCCTTCCTCCCATACCTCTCCACCACGTCAAGTTCGACAGCTTTGAGGCTCAGGGCCGATCGTTGCACATCTGCCTTCCATTCGTCCTTCCTTCCTTCCTTCCTTCTCTCCCTCCCTCCCTCCCTCCCTCCCTCCCTCCCTCCCTCCCTCCCTCCCTCCCTCCCTCCCTCCCTCCCTCCCTCCCTCCCTCCCTCCCTCCCTCCCTCTGCGCTCCACCCCATTCCTTTCCTCCCCACCGCCCCCCACAAGGTCAAGTTTGACAGCTTTGTGGCGCAAGGACGAGTGCTGCACAACTACTCTTCCTCCCACTCTCTCACACGTTCTCTACTGTCTCTGCGCACCACTTCCCTCTCCCTCTCCCCATTGCCTCCCCACCCCACCAGGTCAAGTTCGACAGCTTCGTGGCGCAGGGCCGAGTGCTGCACAACTATGCCTCCATTCTTGAGATGCTGCTGCGCCTGCGCCAGGTGGGTGCTGGGTGGTGCTGCTGGGTGCAGAGGAGGGTGCTGTGTGGTGGGTATGGGACGAGTGCTGCACAACTATGCCTCCATTCTCGAGATGCTGCTGCGCCTGCTCCAGGTGGGGGGCGGCTGCTGGTGCTGGGTTCTGGGTGCTGTGTGGTGGTGCTTGGTGCCGGGTGGTGGTGGTGGGCGTTGGGTGTTGCAGGTTGTGGTGGGTGATGGGTATGGATAGGGTGCTGCACAACCACGCCCCCATCCTTCAGATGCTGCTGTGCCTGCGCCAGCTGGGGTGACAGGTGGTGTCGGTGAGTGCTGGGCGGTGCTGGTGCTGTGCGGTGGTGGTGGGTTCTGGGTGGTGGGTGTTCGGTTCTGGGTGATAAGTATGGGTGGTGGGCGGCCAGACGGCATGCATCACATGGGCTCCTTCGCGCTGCTGGGTTTTGGACCTCTTGAGACGCCTCAACACGAAACGCTCCTTCTTTCTTCCCCTCCTTTTTTTTTTAAAATTCTCAAAAAACAGGTTTCGACCTCTTGAGACGCCTCAACAAGAAAATGGTCCTTCTTTCTTCCCCTCCTTACTTCCCTTCCCTCAATCCCACTTACGCACCAACCAGGTGTGCGACCACCCGTTTCTCGTTTTGAGCCGCTCTGACACAATGGACGACGAGGACCTCAGCAAGCTGGGACGAAAGTTCCTTGCAGCTTCCTCACAAGGAACAGCAGGGTCCGCCGCTGCTGCTGCTGCTGCTGCTTCTGCTGCTGGTGCTGGTGGCACCACCACGACTGCCGATGCTGCTGCCACCGGTGCAGGAGCATGGGGAGAAGCAGGCAGCAGCTGTCCTATTGGGTGGGACCACGGGGACGAAACCCACGAGTCCCACAAGGGCCCGTCCCGGGAGTATGTGCAGTCAGTAATGGAACAACTGAAGAGGAGGAGAGAGGGGTTAACGCAGGGAGGGGACGAGTGTCCGGTGTGTTTGGAGGCGGCAGAGGATGCGGTGTTCATGCCCTGTGCGCACATTGCGTGCCGCGAGTGCCTGCTCACCGCCTGGAGGCCTTCAGTCAATGGCCCTTGTCCTGTCTGCCGGTACGTGTTGCTTGTTTGTTTTTTTCAATGTATCAGCTAGTGAACTGAACTCGTCATATCTGCATGATAACCTTTCGAAAAGATAAAGGTACATTCCATGTCGCTTATTGCTCAACCCTTTTAGAACACACAATCCTTCTTCTGTCGCCGCTACAAGCATTGTGAGTCGATTCAGAGATCAATCCCCCCTGCGTTTTCCCAACAATCTTCCCTCCTGCCAACCCCTTCCAATCCAGTCGGCCAATCCTGCGCTCCCAGCTCATCACAGTGCCACGTGCCAGCCGCTTCTCATTGGACGTGGAGGCCAGCTGGCAGGACTCTGTGAAGGTCCGCCAGCTGCTACAGTGCCTGGGGGAGATCCGGGCGGCATCGGCTTGGAAGGGAGCGAATGGGGGGGGAGGAGGAGAGAAGAGCGTGGTTTTCAGCCAGTGGACGGCATTTCTTGACTTGTTGGAGATCGCATTTAAGAGGTGTGAAGGGCGGTTTGTTTTCTACGCACTTGAAAAATATGTCTCTTGACCTGCTGGAGGTCGCACTCAAAAGGTTGTGAATAGGGGGCTATTTCCAAGGCACTTCAGAAAAAAGTAGTTTCTTGACTTGTTGGAAATTGTACCTCCAAAGGTGTTAAGAGAGAGGGCAAGCCCAGGCGAGTGCGAAGGACTTTTCCTCTAAAGTACGAGGCACTTTCCCGATTCGCCTCATTGCTCTCTCCCACTCCATCCCTTTGTCTGTGCAGAGCAAAGGTGCCATACGTGAGATGCAAGTGAATGGCAGAATGAGATGTTCTTCACTGATTTGCTTTCTCCTCCTATCTCTCCTTCCCCATCACTTGATGTGGTCTGTGGATGCATGCAGGGCCAAGGTGCTGTATGTGCGGCTGGACGGCAGCATGTCGCAGCAGCAGCGGGAGAGGGCGATTAACGAGTTCCGGGAGAATCCCAAGGTGGAGGTGCTGCTGGTGTCACTTAAGGCGGGCGGCGTGGGGCTCAACCTCACCGCAGCCTCCCATGCCTTTGTCATGGTACGTTCAATAAAAAAACTCCTAACACGCGCTCCTCATGGCATTCAAGGAGAATCCCAAGGTGGAGGTGCTGCTGGTGTCACTCAAAGCAGGCGGCGTGGGGCTCAACCTCACTGCTGCCTCACACGCCTTTGTCATGGTATGTTTCGAACATCAAACATGCAGTAACAGTAACAGTTATAGTAAACCTTGCTTACGATACGAACGGGCGTTCCTCATAGTGGTAGCGCCGTCTCACCCTTGTGTTCTCTGCTCCATCCCACCCAACCCCTCAGGACCCCTGGTGGAACCCGTCAGTGGAGGAGCAGGCAGTGATGAGAGTGCACCGCATAGGGCAGACTCGCCCTGTTACAGTAACGCGCTTCATAGTGCGCGACTCAGTAGAGGAGCGCATGCAGAAGGTGCAGCTGCGCAAGGATCAGATGGTGCAGGGAGCACTCATGGATGATGGCGCACGCAGTGCAAGGATCAACGAGCTCAAAATGCTCTTTAGATAGGTAGTAGTACCAGGGTAGATGTTTACAGGTACAGGGGTAGATATAAAGTTTGACATGGTAGTCAATGCTAATGTAAAGGTAATGTAGCGGTAATGAAAATGTAGCGTCTGAAGTTGTATCAAGGATGTCGTGAACGCATGGCAAAAAGTTGTTTCCCTGGCCGGTGAGATCACCGGGATCAAGAATGCACTACAAACAATACATTCCATATATGGAGCAGTGGGGCAGTGGCAGATGTTATTGCGTGATACAGCCAGTGCTGGTGATTAGTGGGGACTCTTTATTGCTAATCCACCCTACGCAACATATTAGGGAGGGAAAGGTGCCTTGTTTGACAGCCCAACGGGCAGCACAGGCCTTATTGACTGTTCCTTCAAATTCCCTATTCTGTAGTTGATTGATACATTTTGAATAATATATCTGTTTGCGTGGAAGGGAGCAGCCTTAGCATGAGCATAAGGAATGTACAATATTGAGGGTCTTTTAGCTAGTGTCACATTTCCATATCATCATCATCTACATCATCTAGCTGGAAGCACGTGCCTGCAGCGCCTATTCCCTGTGATGACTGGTGATTTTGCGACGGTGGTAACCCGTTTCGCGACTGATGAAACATGCCTCGTGACTGGCCGAAGCTGGAAAACGAGGAGCACGATTCACCTTCTCCGACAACCCCCCAACCCCGCGCTGCTCCCCACATTCCGGTTCCGCTGGTTTCCCCCGACGAAGACTCACACGAACCCGCTCCCCCACATTCCGCGCGCTGTTGCGGATAAGAGGCCATGCCCCCCGTAGCGCACGCTGACGCGCATCCCGCTGCTACGGACGTGCCCGCAGTTGCCGTATGTGACCGTTGCGATTGCCAGCCATTCGAGCCACTCGCGCCACTGCTAGAGCCACTCCAACTTGCGCACATGCTCTCGGGCGCGTTTCTCGCCACCTTGTCCGCCGCGTCCAGCGCCGGATGCTGCGGCGGCGCCGACGCGATCTGCATGTTCCAAGCGCCCCACCGGATGTGCGGAACGCGCAGCCACGGGCTCGACCAGGACAGACGCGGGACGGTCACAGTGAGCGACCCCACCGTGTGCGCTGCCGTCGCGCGCTCTGGACTCGCGTCAAACGGTAACTTAAACCGGCACCCGAACTTCCACGGGTTAGATATCGACGAATGAATGCTGCTACTGCTGCAGCTGTTGCAGAAAGAGCTCGTGCCTGGCGGTGCTGGGAGCAACGAGCGCTCGCAATGACGCGAGCAAAAAATGGTCAGAAGCGCACCATCACGGCACAAATCAGGATCGCCATCCACCTCAGCGGTAGACGTTCCCCGCATTCCGCAGGCTCTTCCTCCGCCATTCCGAGCCGCAAACCGGCCAGGACCCCCTCCCTGATCTGTACAGCCATTTGGGCAAGGCGAGCTCGACTGTCCAGATTCACTGGACTCAACTCGTTCCACGACCACCTCCACCTCCTCCTGGCGCAACCCGTCCCTTTGGACTTCAAACGAGTACGTTTCGCCTGTCTCAGATATAAGCCACGTGGGTTTCCGGATGTCACCCTGGTACTCCTTTATAATCTCGAACTCGATAGTGGTGAAAGAGGGAGCGAAATCCCCGCTGTGCCGAAATGGCTTTCCTCGACATGAGTTTGTGTCGTACGGCTCTGGCGCTGTGGGTCTGAAGATTCCCCGTGACCTACGGGACGCCATAACAGCTACACTCCGCCAGAGAAAAACGACGGCTAAACCAAGAGAAAGCCTCTGCTTTTGCCTCGACAGGCGCGATAACTAACAAGTTGACTCGAGGTGGTGCTGCAAGATCAACCTAGGCGACGCGGCCTGTAGTCTTCAGCTAGAGAGCGTCTGCTGCAAAAAGGGAGCGGAGGGGAGGGCCAAGTCATCTCTAGGACAGGCAGTCTAGATTCTTACTGCAAGGTATGCCTAGTTGGCCAGATAGGGTATAGTCGATAACGAAGGGTACCTTCTAGAACTGGGCTGCCTGCTAGGTGAAGGTGAAGATGAGGATGAGAGCGAGGGTGAGGCAAGGGCAGCATAGTGAAGGTGAGTGATGGGTGGTGAGGTGATTCACGAGTTACGCCAACTGGTGCCAGGGGAAAAGGTTGGATTCTTTGTTCAGCTGCTAGGTTCCAACTCAGCTCCTCCATGAGGGCTTCCAGCTCCTTCGAAGTTATCCCATAGGTTGCGAAACTAGCGAGACCTCGGCGAAGCTCGTGTGTGTGCTGGAACTGGGTTGCGGAAGTACGGTGATTGCCCACTTTCGCCAACATGTTTCGGGGACAAGTTGGTTGGTGATCAGCAGCATTCTTCCCGCCTCGTGTCGCACACATCCCTGTCAAATTTGACAAAAACTCGACTCGACCCCCTCGAGCGCTATTGGAGGAGGTCTGTTCGTAAAGGCGAGGTTCGTGCGTTTCCAGCCACTCAAGTGAGCTTCTAGCAGCTTCCGCTAACCATTGGGATTGACGCATTTGGCAAGTCCCATTCCACCGTATCATACGCGCCACAAGCTCTTCGTAGTATCCCGCTGAACAACGCCAATAAAACCTAATACAATCGAATTCTTCAAAATACATCCACAGCACTCCAGTTCGAAAACGCTATCCGAAATTGTTCCAACAAAGAATGACCTGTTTGGGTACTGTTTTAGTGACACGTCACGGGACGTGACGTGGCAATATTAGGCAATTCCGTCTTTGCCATCACGTCCCTCCCCACACCATACCACACCCGCCAGACCCATCCATCTTCCCACCTTTTTCTGTTGCTCTCTCAGCATTCTTACTACTGTATCTCATCCCACCTTTCTTAATCTTTCTCAATCGATCTTGATCTCTCTCCCTTCCCTCACCATATATTCTCCGCAAATAATTTCTCTCGCCTCCTCCAATCCAAGCCCCTCCTCACAACACCACACCACCGCACCCCTTCCAACTTCTCCAACCTCACCTCTTCGCCTCCCCCCTGCGCATTCCTCTCTCACCCCTATTGTCGAATTAGGGTTTTCGCATTGCCGGACATGGCGCTCGCCTGTCCGTCCTCCGTGTCCTTCAAGTCCTTCCAAGGGCTCAAGGCCAGTCCTGCTGTCTCGTCCCAAGCGCGCATTAGTCGCTCTAATGTAGCTTTCCCGAATGCCGCGTCCAAGCGTCTGGTAGCCGTCGCGGCCGTTGCAGAGGCACCAGCAGCTGCCGGCCCGGCAGTTCTGCCGGTCCTGACCATGGACGGTGCGAACTCCGGCAAGACGGCGGAGCTGAACCTGCGGACGGCACGGCCAGAGACGGCAAAAGCCGTTGTCCACCGCGCCGTGGTCACCTACATGCAGAACAAGCGCGCGGGTACCGCGAGCACGAAGACCCGCGCGGAGGTGCGGGGAGGCGGGCGGAAGCCGATGAAGCAGAAGGGAACCGGCAGCGCTCGCCGGGGATCGCAGCGGACGCCGCTGCGCCCCGGTGGTGGTGTGGTGTTCGGGCCTAAACCCAAGGACTGGACTATTAAGATCAACAAGAAGGAGAAGCTGCTCGCCGTGGGGACCGCTCTGCAGAACGCGGCGACCGCGAATGGCGGCGCGAGCTTCATCGTGATCGAGGACGTCCACGACAAGGTCGCGGCGCCTAAGACTAAGGACTTCGTCGCGGCGCTCGCGCGGTGGGGCGTGGATTACAAGAAGGACCACGCGCTGCTGCTTACCGGCGAAGCGTCGGAGAACCTGCTGCTGTCGACGCGGAACATTGAGAATCTGAAGGTGGTGACGCCGAACGCGCTGAACATCTACGACGTGCTGCGCGCCGATAAGCTGCTGGTGACGGAGTCCGGGCTTGAGTACCTTAACCAACGGTTCGGCGATGACATTCTGTTTGTAGATGGCGAGGAGGATGAGGAGGAGGGAGAGGAGGCGTCGGATGCTTAGATTCGTTGAGGGGATGAAGGGACGGATGCCAAGAATGGGAATAGCAGGGCTTGCAGGGTTACCATGCTGGAAAGTGAAGCAGACAGGTGGACTAGAGTTGCGGTGGGTGAAAGGTAGGGGAAATGTTCACTTGCATTGGGTTTGTGTTATCTAGCCTACGGTAAGCTTCTGCTGCTGCTGCTGTCACATTTTACGTTTTTCTGAGGCATCTCCGCCTACGGCTCTTAGCTTCATGTGTACAAGCATTCTTACATTACCATACTAAGAAAACACTACCAGTGTCACGCTTAACGTGTTCCCAGATGTCTGCATTCCCACCTTTGACGAGCCTACGACTCTTTTCGCCGTCCATCATCCCCATCCCTCCCTTACCCTTCCCTTCATCCTCGCTCTATCATCTTCCGTTCTACCCTCGCTCCTCCCCTCTGAAAATACACACACACTCTCGTCACCCTCCCCTTCCCCCCTCCTCCCTTTCATCACCCGTTCCCCTCCGTCTAGTGCCTTCCCCTCCACTCCTCACACCTCCTGCCTCCGCTTCCCTCACGCCTCCTGCCTCCTCACGTCTCTTCCCCCTCTTTTCACATGCGTGCCATTTCTTCCCTCTCCCTCCTCCCCTGCTTCCATGCCCCCTCTCCTCGCTTCTTGCCAACTCTTTCCCTCCTGCCGACTCCACCTCGCTTGCCCCATTTTGGACCTTTGCCCTCTGGCAAGTTCATTCCCTCCCCTCCCAATTCCCTGCCGTGCTTTTTTCCTTCCACTCATTGCCAAATCCATTCTACCTTCTGCCGCCTGACATGCGCGTTCATCTTGTTGGCAATCATAATTAGTGCCTCACACCTATGAACTATACCTGACTAATGTTTTTACAGCATGGAACTCTAACAGGCAGGGAATTGAGGCTACCTTGAAGCAGGCTTTTGTGAAGCATGTAGGTGATGATGAACTACACTGTAGTAGAATTCAAACGTAACAGTACGCTTCCACGCCTAGGCATGGACCTTGGGTTCCTCATCACGCCTTCAATAGCGGCTCTGATTGGCTGCGAGCTTGCGCCTCGACCTTCGCAAACATATTGATTTCCTGGACCACCCTTCTGGCTTTAGTTAGACAAGTGCGCTAGTTAGAAACTGCATTGTTCCTGCAAGCGCTCCACACGCGCACCGTGCATGTCGCAAAGGTTGCGGCGACGAGGACAGCCCGGTGAAAGCCGCCAACTAAGGGAGAGCCGCTGTGCAGGTGGTTCCGACGAGCTCACTAAGTGCATGAAGCTCCATGCGTGTGCTCCCTACCAGGGCTCAATCTCTAGGCGACAAGAGAATGGAGCTCCATGCGTCCACGGAACGTCCATACCACGCCCTGCTGACGCCTCCTCGCGGCGCAAAAATCGGGTTCATGTGCCACTCCCGCTGTGTGGGCCCTGTCGGAAGTCGAGCGAATTTTGACAGACGAGCGAGGAGCCTGTTAGGAGGCTGGAGTCTCGTCACGAGGGGTCCGCATTGAGATATCATGTGCGCCATGGCGGATAGGATGTGTGTTTTTTAAGTACAGTGTCACTTCAGTGAGTCTGTGCGTGCACCCAGGCCACAGAATCGCACAGGGGTCGTGAAGCCTTTAATCGCTGGAGGAATCCTGGAGTTGGTTGCAAGTGATAAAATCAACAAGTGGGCAGTAGGGTGAACGGCTAGGTGAAGATTTATTGCGGCGCCTCAAAAGTACAATAAGCAAGTGGGCAGTGCGGACAGTGAGGTGAACGGCTAGCTGAAGCACCAGGACCAGGAAAAGGCAGGAGCAAATCCGGCACTGTAAGGAGGGAAACGAACGCAGCGGTAGGAGAAGGCAGCAGCAAATCCGCCATGGCTGCCCCATCCATGAGCACCACGGTGGCTCTTCGCAGCAAGGGCAACGCCTTCTACGCCAGTGCTTTCACCGACGGCATCAACCCGCTCCTGAAGCGCAGCCGCCTCAACATCGCCATCTCCAAGTATCGAGAGGCGCTGCGCCGCCACGTGGCAGAATCTCAGCCGTCCGCGGATGAGCTGTCTTCGTTGTGGAAGAACGTAGCTATGGTTTCATCTGCCCTGGCAGCTTGCCATGCAGATGCTTATAAGGCGTACAAGCCCCCTGTGATAGACGCTGCTGCATCGGAACGGGTCATGGTGAGAGCCATGCGCCGAGCCATGGAGGAAAGGGAGTGGGACTATAAGCAAATCGAGGAGCACTATAAGGAGGCTGTCAAGGCGTTCTGCCTGGCCCTTCTTTTTGGCAGTTGCGAGGCACGGAATAGGGCGGCAAAGGGTGGCAGCAACCGTCCAGCTCGCAGCACTCCAGCCAAACCGGAGGAGTGGCAGCAGATGGTTCTGGGATCTTTCACCGATGTGATCTCCCAAATCACGGCGTTTGCCCGCGTTGCTAGTAGCAGCACGGGGGGCAGGGCAGGGGGCATTTGCACATCTGCAGCAGGTGCCGGTGTGCGGGACAATGGAGAGCGGTTGCTGTGGGTGGTAATGGGTGCGTTTGGTGAGATGCGCGCACGGGACAGCTGGAAGCAGCACTTTGGTGATAAGGACGCTAACAAAGGTTCGCTCAATTCCCATTAAAACTTCCCCGTTCTTCTTGTTTTTACCCTTTTTTTTCACTTACTTTTTCGTGCCTATGCATGCGCCATCTTCGTCCCTTGTTGGAAAGCAGCAGTATTAGGGTATTTTCTCAGACTTCTCAGAGACTGGAAATCTGCTGCTGTCGACGCCTCCCCACACCCGCACCGCCAGTTGATTGGACAGCAACCTCCACACGCCACGTGGAGGCCTTTGCAGCCTTCCACGTGGCATTCTCTCAGTTCCTCCTGCACAAGGGCCAATCACTGCTCACCATCAACCTCGCGCGCTGCTCGCACTCCCCCCAGCCAACCACTGCGGCCGGGATCACGGCGGGGGTTAACGGTATCAATCTGGGAGCTGGGGGGAAGAAGCCGACGCAGCTGGAGGTGCAGAGGGAGAGTGCGCGGTGCTTTGCCGAGTGTGAGCGCCCGCTGCGGCTGCTGGATGATGCTCTGCTCACGCTTGAGAGAAACGTGGCGGGTGAGTGGAGGCGATGGGTAAAAAGTTTCACCGAAATTTTCAGCAAATGTTCGGTCACTCTATCGTGAAGGTTAAGTACAGGTGAGTGGGTCTGTTTACTGTGGCTCCTTGTGATTGCTTGTCTACTTGAAGCCTCGACTCCCATGCCTCTTTGGATGGTTTCTCATGTCTGCAGGAAGGTCGTGTGGTAACCAGTCGGTAACACAAGCCACCCTCACTGCCCTGCGCGATCAAGCCAAGGACCTGCAGGCCACCCACTTCACCGGCAGCTGTCTGTGTGATTCAGTTGAAACACTTGTCCGCACAATGGCCCTCTTTGCACGAGCAACAGCAGCAGAAAAAACAGATGGGGGCAGCACGGATGGCGGTAGTCCGGGCGGCAGTGCTGCTGACGTGGCGCTGCTGTGGGCGGCAGTGGATGGGTTTAAGGAGGCGGTAGTGCTGACGAGGGAGCGCCACGTGGACATGGAAGCGTATGCGCTGAGCTGGCTGGGGCATGTGTATGACGTGGCACTGCAGATGGACGACATTGGCCATCGCTACCACCAGCGCGCTGTGCAGGTACTTTTTCTGACAAAGATGGGTGACCAGATTTAAGTTGCAACTTGACTACTAGAATCCTACTGTTAGTGCAGATGGGTAACTAGTGTAGCTGGATAACCAGTGCAGCTGGTTGATTCATGCAGGGGGGTAACCAGTGCAGCAGCTCATCAGTGCATTTGCCTTCTGTGTGCCTGTCTCCCACATGCCCCTCCGCAGCTGGTGCTCTCGGCCGTGCAATCCCACCCCAAGCTCGCTCTTTCCACCTGGTACTGTGCCTCGGTAAAAGCCATTGACCGCCACCAGGCCAAGGTGAGGCGGCAGGAGGAGCAGCAGCGCGAGCAGGAGCGCGGACCTCTGCTGGCAAAGATGAAACCGGAGCTTGAAACCCTCTCCAAGATGAGTGAGAGCGGGTGGAAGCAGCTTCTGACTCACATCTACAGCAAGTACCCGCCTAAGAGCGGTAACGGGAATTTGACGTGTCCTTCGTTGAACGCGGATGATGCAAAGGCGTCGCTGCGAACAGCCATTCTGCATTACCATCCGGATAAGAACGGTGAGCATGGCGACAGGTGGAAGATCCTGTGTGAGGAGATCACCAAGTGTCTCAACGCCAAGTATCTCAGCTTCAAGTAGGTACTACAGTCTTCACCTGTGTGTTGTGCAAGTTTGCTTGGGCTCACTCAAGCAAGACTAGAGGATTCTGAATGAGAAAGCTTGGACCTGCAGTAATGAGAAAGCTGTCAGCGATGAGTTTCCGGATCCTAGTCCATATTAGGCTTCATGCTGTGGAACTGGTTGTGTGTTGTGTCTTTTCTGCTGGAAATTCTGTGCGCGACGCACGTTCAACATTGCAAACAATGATAGTGCCTCACCAAACCAAACACTACAGTACTACAGCGATTTGCTTTCAGCAGCATACTGGTAATTGGTTCCATGCGCAAACATCACAAGGCAATGCAAATAACCAAGACGTGTGCATTCAGTGTTTCACAAATCAGCAGCCCAGCCAAACACGCCAGCAAATCCGGACTTCCGGAAGCAGCTCGGTCAAGCAAGTCATGCCATCTAGATTCTTCACTGCTGCCTTTCCTCTGCTGTTCCTCCTGCTCCCTAAGGAAGCTGAAAGACCCAAGTACAGCTAGATGTTTCGATTATAACCTTGGAGCAACGTGGAAGACTTAGTCGGAGGAGAGGACGTTGAGGTACTGCTCCCACCCATCCGTCTCCAGCTGCCCTGCCTTCTCCAGCACCATGCCCTCTAGGTCCTTCTGGTACGCCACCATGCTGTGGGCAAGAGAGGAGTGGAGAGAAGTGGAGAGGAGAGGAAGGGAGTGGAGAGGAGTGGAAGGGAAGTGGGGGTTATGGAGCGAAAGAGATGGTGAGCACAAGGGGTCCGCCCTGCCTTCTCCAGCACCATGCCCTCTAGGCCCTTCTGGTATGCCACAATGCTGTGGACACGGGGAATAGAGGAGTGGAGGGGTGTGGAGAGGAATGGAGAGGAGAGGAGTGGAGTGGAGAAGACTGGAGAGAGTGGAAGGGTTTGGGGTAGGGGGGAGACTGCCTTTTCCAGCACCATGCCCTCTACCCGTCTGGTACACCACCATGCCTTGATGGTGGCGCGGAGAGAGGGGGTGGGGGGGAGGAGGGGGAAGGGGGAAGGGGGATGATGGAGGGAAATCAGAGGAACACAAGGAAACCCTGCCTTGTCAAAGACACCTGGACACCACTCGAGACTTGAAAGCGTGCAATGCTGACCAGATACGTACCGGTCCAAGAGAGCAGGATCGGACGCTCCCAGCATGCGCACGGCCAGCAGAGCAGCGTTGACTGCATTGTTGATCGCCACTGTGGCCACTGGAATGCCACGTGGCATCTGGTGATTGGAGAGGGGGAGGAACGGGAAAAGGAGGGGCAGAGAGGAGCGTTAGGGAATGGTGGGTAAGGCTGATGACAGTGCTTCAATTAAATGGACAGAAGGAGTTTAGCCAAAACAAGGAGATTTGTGAAAGCACGCCATGGCATTTTCTCTTCAAGATTCAACCACAAAATAAAAAGGAAAGCCTCAGAATCCCCCCCAGGAATCACCTGAACGATGGAGAGCAGCGAGTCCATGCCACCGAGAGCCGAGCCCTTCACTGGCACGCCAATCACCGGGAGAGGTGACATTGATGCGACCATGCCTGGTGGTCGGTGGGGGGAGGGGAGATGTGAAAGACCGAGTTTGGGTGGACGAAAGATTGTTGCTTTGGTTCTACTCGAGTTTAGGCCTGAAGCCCTTGACTGGCACGCGGGGAGAGGACATCACCAGAGGAGGTGACATGGATGCGACCATGCCTGGTGGTTGTTAGTGGGGAGAGGGGAGGGGAAAGGGAGAGGGGATGAGTGGAGAATGGTGTTGAGTTGAAGTCACGAGCAGGCTTGAAGGCACTTGAGTTGAAATGTTGGAGCATCGTACGGGTGAAAGGACGAGGTAAGAAGGGGAGAATGGGGTGCGAGAGAAAGGAGCGTCGAGGAGGGGATTGAGGAGGGGCGCGGAGGAGGGGCATAAATGCCAAGTTGCCAGTGCTCTGTTGTTTTCACCTGGCAGGTGGGCGGCACCGCCGGCGCCAGCAATGATGACTCGGATGCCCCTTGTGTGTGCTGACTGCGCGAATGAGAACATGCGGTCCGGCGTGCGATGGGCCGACACTATGGTCAGCTGGTGGGGGGGGGGGGGACGTGAGGAAACGGGAAGGGGAGATGGAAACGAGATGAGTTAAAAGGGAGAATGAGCAAGAGCCGGGAAGCAGTGGTCGGAATGAATGAGAACAAGCGGTCTGACGTGCGATGAGCCGACGCTATGGTCAACTGGAAAGGGAGACATTGGGGGGGGGGCGGGAGGGAGTAGGAGTAAAGGGGCAGGGGGGGCGGGCGGAAGGTGATGAATAACAGTGGAGAAGCAAGAGGAAGCGAACGACAATAATAGGGGAGAGGTCGTAGTAGGGGAAGGGGAAAGAGGGACGGTGAGTCATCTTTTCGAGCCATTGCTCATGCCTACCCCACAGCGCTCACCTCAAAAGGCACTTGGAAGAAATCGAGGATCTGAGCCGCCCCTTTCATGACGGGCAGGTCCGAGTCGCTGCCCATTATGATCGCCACCTGTGGCGCTGCATCGTGATGGACGGGCGATTAGGTGTGACCGGGAGAGAAAGAGGAGAGAGGGGGTGTAGGATGGAACGATTAGCTTAGCGCCCTTCATGACTGGTAGGTCCGAGTCACTGCCCATTATGATCGCCACCTGTGGCGGTGCAGAAGGTTAGGTGCAAGGGAATAAGAGGGAGTGAGAAGGATTGAGAGGGAGTAAGAGGTGGAGAGAGGGAACAGAGATCAGTGACTGGTAAGTCAGAGTAGCTTTTTCGAAATTTCCACCCGGGGCGCTGGAAACACATAAGACGAGAAAAAATCATAGCTGGTAGAGACATTCACTCCCCTTCCCCTATCTGCCACTCCCTTTCCCCTACACACTCCCCTATCATGTACCACCACCCCGTATCCCTGCTCACCTCTCCCACCCCCTCCTCACCTCGCCCATCCCCTGCCTGCCCATCTCCCATGGCGTCTGTCTGGCACAATGGCAGATAGTACCATGCACGCAACCAGCTTTCACTTAAGGCAAGGTACCAACACCACGATTCCACCCATTCCCCTCCCTACCACTCCACTTCTCCTCCCCACCACCCCATACCCCTCTTCACCCGACTCCTTCTCACCTTGCCCGTCCCCGGCCTGCCCATCCCCCATGGCTTGTGGCACGATGGCATTGATTCGCCTCACTGCCTCCTGCACCGTCGGCGCCACCACCGTCACATGCCCCATCTTGCGCTTCGCCCGCATGTCTGGGGAGGGGGAGGAGGGTGTGGGGGGAGAGGCGAAGGGGCGAGTAACAGTGAGGAAATGAGCTCTTGGAGCCACCACCGTCACATGCCCCATCTTGCGCTTGGCGCGCATGTCTGCAGTGGGAAGCAGGGTGTGGGGGGAGAGGCGGTCGAGAAAGGGAGGTGAGGGGCGACACGAGAGGTGAAGGGGCGAGGAGCAGGGGAGTGCAGAGGGAGAAAGGGCGAGAAAGGGAGTGCAGTGCAGAGGGGGAAAGGGCGAGAAAGGGAGTGCAGAGGGAGAAAGGGCGAGAAAGGGAGTGGGGGAAAGGGAGCGGGTGGGAGCGGGGTGGAGGGTGGAGGGAAAGAGGAGAGGGAAGCGAGAGTGGTGATGTGTAGGGGACAAAAGGAGAAGAAACACCGGGGGAGGGGAGAGGGGGGGGAGTGGGAGGGGGGAAGGAGGGGGGAGAAGGAGGGAGGGAGGGATGGTGGGGGAGGAGGGGACGGGGGAAAACATACGAGCAGTGAATGAACTGATTCGCCACATAAGCAATGACTGACCAGATCTTTCCAGTTAAAGTACTGACCTGACTTGTCGTACCAACCCCCCATGTGCTTCCACATGAGCACTGACCTGACTTGTCGTACCAGTGGATGGACGCCCCCGGCACCACCAGCGCCTGCTTCAGAATGGCCTGCGATATCTCAAAGCCCTCGTCTCCCTGAGAGGGGATGCACCAGATGACGCAAGGAGGGAGATGAGAGGTGGGAGATGAGAGGTGGGAGATGAGAGGTCGGAGATGGGAGGTGGGAGATGGGAGGTGGGAGATGGGAGGTAGGCAAGCAACGTTGAGAGAACCGGGGCATGATTGAGCTGCCAATTAGCATAGGCTTGGGAAGCCCTTCAAAACAAACTACGCCAACCCTCTCTCTCATCACGCCCCTCCCTCCCACCCACACTCACATCAGCCTCCCCCAGGATGTTGACCATAGCGGCAGCGCCAACTTTAAGCGAGGGGTCCCCCAGGGGCAGCCCCAGCACGGCCCTGAGGTGCTGCTCGTACTGCGACACGTGGCACGCCTCTATGCTGTAGTGCCCGCTGTTGTGCGGCCGCGGCGCCACCTCATTGAGTAGGACGGAGTTGTCGGCCAGCAGGAACAGCTCCACGCCAAAAACGCCCGCCCCGGCGAGCGAGCCGATCGCCAGCTCGGCCACTCGCAGCGCCTGCTGCTGCACTGCGGGCGGCACACCGGCCGGCACGACCACTGTGTTGCAGATGTTGTCTCTGGTGAGCGCAAGGGCGGGCGGCAGGGAAGAGGACAAGGGAAGCAGGAGAGGCAGATGATATAGGTAGAAGCTTCAAATAGAGGTGAACTCGGCTGCTCTTCAAATTGTTCTCCCTTGTCCTTCATTTCTCACCTCTCACAGCCTCTCGCCCCTCAATGTCGCTCACCACCCCTCACCACCTCTCACCACCGCTCACCGGTGGGTGGTCTCCACAACAGGGAAGCTCTTGATCTCCCCGTCCCGCCCTCTCGCCACCATCACTGCCAACTCCTGCCATGCCACGAGCACACGAGGATGGGTGTGAAGCATACGCAACAACAGAACTGACTTTTGAGTCAACTCAAAAGTCAGCTCATAGGTGTGTCTGAAGCATACGCAACAACAGAATCAAGCCATACGTAACCGACATGGGTTTTGAGGCGCCTCAAAACACGTGCAAACGAGCATGGCTGTGAAGCATATGAAACAGATTGCAGCCGTATTTCATACGTGCTTCACTGTAGTGAGTAAACGAAGTGCAAACAGGTGCAATGCAGTGCAGAGAGAAGCAGTGCACACAGCTTTGAGACGTCTCAAAAGCAGTGCACACAGGCCTCACTCACCTTGGTGAAGGGAGCCCACTTCTCAGCATACAGCCCTCGCTCAAAGCCCCCCAGGTCTGTGAGGGTGGCACAAGGGAATGGCATAGCCAGAAAGCAAGGCAGTCTGTGAGGAAACGAGGAAGCAGAAAGGAGCAGATAGTCCTTCCTACCGCTCAAAGCAATGCTACACCTTGTGGCCCTGTGTGCTGAAACCAGGTTGCAAGAACTCAAACGCCCAGTTAGGGTTTAAACTGACCTGCCAAAGCTTCCCAAAGCTTGCTTGTTACAGAAAAATACCGGAAAAATAAATCTAAAAAAAGAAAAAAAGAAAACAACAACAACAACAACAACAACAACAACAACTACAACTACAACTACTACAACAAAAACACAACTGCTACGACCCACACACCTGCAACAGCTTGCTCAATGTCTTCTTGTGAGTTCACGACAACGTTTCCGCGGCCATCATACGCGTTCTTGCGACTCTTGAGCATGAAGGGGTAAGAGAACTCCTCCCCTGCCGCCTCCGCTGCAGCCATATCTGGTATCTGATGGCATGGCAAGGCATCAGATGGGGGCGTGGTGTGGGCTAATGTCTACTTTTGAGGCGCCTCAAAAGTCGCCTCCGCTGCTGCCATATCTGGTAACTTTGGCACGGCAAGGCATTGGATGGGGGCGTGGTGTGGGCAAGTTGAGACGTCTAATAGAAAGTGGGATGAGGAAACGAACCCGTGCTATAATGTCCGGAGCACACCTGATGGCAATGCAGAGGATGGGGCACAGAACGGGGATCGCGATGGGGCAAACGACGAGGCAAGGCAAGTGATGTGACATGAGATGACACTTATCATGAAACACGTACCGAGATGTACGGTGCATGTGCAACCCTGTGATTCGCAGCATAGATCAAACCATGCATGCTTTCTTGCTTGTGCAAAAAGGCAATGTTTCAGTGAGGCCTAAACAAGAGATGAAGGGGACGAGGGGAAGGAGGCGAGAGCAAACACGAGGGCGAGAAGATGCCAAAAAGAGGGCAAGCAGAGCAAAGAGAGGGTAGAGAGCAAGGAGTGGGCAAGGAGCAACTAACCGACACGAAGTCTGGGAGAGGCACACCACGATTCCTGAAGTGAACCTTCTGCAAGTACTTGTCCTGGTGGGGTGAGGGACAGGGTGAGGGACCGGGGGGAGGGACGGGGGAGAGAAGGAAAGGTGAGGGGGTGAGGAATGAATAGGAGTGAGGTTAGAGAGAGATGAGAGAAGCAACCACCTGGATACGGTCACATAACAGCTTATAGTCACGTTACAGGTTACAGTCACGTTACAGGTTACATTCACGTTACAGGTTACAGTCACGTTACAGATTACAGTCACAGTCACTTGGGTGACGCGGAATGGGTGAAAGGGCTTGGGTTCGATGTCAATGCAGTTGCCGTCCTCCAAGTGTGTTTGAGGTGCCTCAAAGACCATTACAGTCACACTCGACCCTTGTTACAGTCACAATCTACCTGAATGACGCCGATGGTGGACGGCTTAGGCTCGATATCAATGCAATCGTCGTCCTCCAGGTGCTGTAGCGCATCCTAGACCATCACAGTCACACTCGTTACACTCACACTCACCTGAATCACACCAATGGTGGAGGGCTTAGGTTCGATATCAATGCAATCGTCGTCCTCCAGGTGCTGTAGCGCATCCTAGAGACCATCACAGTCACACTCGTTACACTCACACTCACCTGAATGACACCAATGGTGGAGGGCTTAGGTTCGATGTCAATGCAGTCGTCGTCCTCCAGGTGCTGCAGCGCGTCCACGTTCACGTGTTCTATCTCCACCGTCACCACGTCGCTCCTGTTTATAACGAGGACAGAGAACCACGCACATATCCAGCGAGTTTGAGAGCATCTGAGAACAGAACGGACGGAGCTTGAGTGACTGCATATCACAGGGAAGGAGAACTAAGCTAATGCGCAGCTGATATGCGCCTAGGAGAACTAATGCGCAGTTCGCTAACTAATGTTTGTAGACTGAATCGTTCTGCCCGACAGATGATTGTGAGTACCTTTTATCGCGGCGGATTCGACTCACTTCTTCGCGAATTCTCGCACGGTGTCCATGTCCTGGAAGCTTCCTACCACGTGGCGGAACGCCACTGGACGAGCCGGCGCGTCTGGCAGCGGGTCGAGCACCGCGACCTTGATCCCTAAAGGCGACGCCGCCTCGCACAGCATTCGACCCAGCTGCCCGCCGCCCAAAACTCCCACGATTTGGCGGGAAACTCCGCGTCCCTCGGGCTCCCGCTCCCACACCTCCTCATCTTCCGCCATCGCCGCTGCGCCGTTTCCCGCCGCTTCTTCCGCGTCGAACGCGACGACGCCGCCGTTCAAGCTCTCGCCTTCCTCCGCGATTACCGCTCCTTCAAGAGCGCGCGGGACGAGTCGCGATTTCGCGGCGCGCGCGGGTGTTAAAGGGTTGAGCGGTACGCGCGAGTAGGGCTTCTGAAGAGCGAAGCAGCGCGACATGGTAGGGGTGGAGGAATTACAAAGGGGAGCTTCAGCGCGTGACGTCAGCAGTTGAGCTCGGTAAAGCGCCACGTGGCAACCAAGTGAGGAAGCGGCCATGGGGTTTTGCTGACGTAGAGCGAGGAGCGACACGGGCCCGACTATCCTGAACACGACGAAGTGGGCGACTTAGGACGCACTCTGCAGCGAGCTAGGTGTCGAAGGGTGAGATCAGTAGAATACCACTGCTTGAAGGGGTTAGGCGCGACGCCTGACTGACCCTAGACGCCAAGCTAAGAGAAGGGGGAGGAAGCGCAGTGTGCGTGAAGGACCAAGTCACCTTGGGAATTCACTGTGCAGTGGAGACACATATCTGCTATGAAGCAATTTTCTTAAACACAAGCGTGTTTCTTATATGGGATACATTAGGTGTCCTCCATGTTCTGAATATCTGGAAACGAAACGTATGTACAATATCGAGGTTTACCATATCCACCTTCCCCCCAATCACAGCATTGCGCCGTCAGAAATGTGTCGGCTACAGTGTTCGCGCGAATTGAACCTCGCCGTCACATCCCCACCAGAAGACGGAGTCGCGGTCAGGAATTTAGGACTTGTTGCGTCCAGGAACCAATCAGGCAGGGGCGCAGGCGCGCGGTCAACTGTGCGCCCGAAGCAAACTGAGAAATGTTTTTCTGTGCAGCTGGAATTGGGTGGGTCAGCCAGCTGATGACATCACACTTGCATGGGGTCCCCACTTGCATTGCAACCAGATGACAGATGCTGCTATGCTATGCCCGCAGCAAAAACATTCAAAAGTTCGCGCGAAAACGGAGGGGGAGGTGAGACCAACCAACTTCTAGGCTGCCTTGACGATGCATACAAGGTATGGTAAAGCCCAGGGGCGACGGTTTCTGGCGATTTATTAGCACTGCCTCGTAGATATCACGCAAGCTTTTGGGTAGTTCTGGACGTCAGGGACGTCGAAGGAGCGTACGGTACGGAACCTCCTGCGCAATGGCCGTTCAAGTATTACTGTAACAGCAGCCGCTAGTGATTATAGACGCGCCTATGGCGGCCTTTCGGGCGCGAGCCCGTAGAGGCTGGCCAGCGACGACCCGAAAACCTTTTCGAAGGCGTCAACAGTCCTCGCTTTTCGTTATGCCTGCGCACGAAGCCCTCCTGATCCTCGTCATCAGCTGTCTCGCTTTTAGCGCCACCGTAACAGCCGCTCCCGACTACCGCGACGCGTTGTCGAAAGCGCTTCTGTTCTTCGACGGCCAACGGTCGGGTAACCTCTCAGGCGCCGCGATCAAGACCAGGGCGAAGTGGCGCGGCGACTCCGGCCTCACCGACGGCAAAGCGCAGAAGGTGCGGCGTTGCGATCTTGACAACGGAATGACTTTTGAGACGTCTCAAAACTTGACAACGGAATGCGATACTAACTGCCCATCGATCATTCCCGTCCGTTCCATCAGCGGCCCTCACGCTGATCGACTCTTCGTTCTCTCCGTCCCCTTCTCTGCTTCCCGTTCTCCCTTTCCCTCCCATCCCCTCTTCTTTCCGCGCAGGTCGACTTGGTAGGCGGCTACTATGACGGCGCGGGGAACGTTAAGTACGGCCTGCCGCTGGCCTTCTCCCTCACGCTGCTCTCCTGGGCCGCCGTCGATTACCAGTCGCAGCTCGCCGCGTCAGGCGGCCAGCTCTCCGCGGCTCGCGACGCGATTCGCTGGGGGACGGACTACCTCCTTAAAGCGCACACGAGCGCGAATGAGCTCTGGGTGCAAGTAGGTGACGGTCCGAGCGACGACCTGTGCTGGCAGCGGCCCGAGGACATGACGACGGACCGCACCGCGTACCGCGTGAACGCGACGCGGCCGGGATCTGACGTGGCAGGGGAGACGGCGGCGGCGATGGCGGCGGCGTCGCTGGTGTTCGCGAAAGTGGATCCGCCGTATTCGTCGCTGCTGCTGAACCGCTCGCAGCAGCTGTTCACATTTGCGGACACTTATCGCGGTGTATATTCGGATTCTATCCCCATTGCGAGGCGGAACTATCCCTCGTGGACCGGATACGAGGTGAGGAAGGGTGACGTGGAAATCTAGGCGCGGGATCACGACACTGCCTAGTTCTGCGCGGGATCACGACACTCCTGGTTCTATCTCGCACCAAGCGACGAGCAGCGCGTTCGATGCATTCAAACTCTTCCTCTCCTCCGAACGTGCCCCTAACAGGACGAGTTGGCGTGGGCGGCGGCGTGGCTGCACCGAGCCACGGGGTCATCGCAGTACCTCGAGTACCTGGCGACGAACGACGAGCAGCTGCAGGGGTCGTCGCAGGCCACCACGGAGTTGAGCTGGGACGACAAGTTCGCCGGCGCTCAAGTGCTGGTGGCTAAGGTATGTTGCTTTACCTTGAAGCGTGGCGAGGGGAGTGTTGCAGGTGCAGCTGCAGGGGTCGTCGCAGGCCACCAGGGAGTTGAGCTGGGACGACAAGTTCGCCGGCGCGCAAGTGCTGGTGGCTAAGGTTCGGCCTTTTGCCATCCGCGATGGTCAGGGGGTGCTGGTGTGCAAGAGGGGTAACGATCTCTCTCCATCCCTCCGTCCATCCCTGCCCCTTGTCTTCCGGCACAGGTTGCACTGCAAGGCAGCGGGGCGGGTAATCTGAGCACAGCAGCACAGGCCGTGGTGGAGGGGTATCGCGGCATGGCGGACGCCTTTGCATGTGCCTACATGCCCGATAACCCACTGCACTCCGTCTACATCACGCCAGGTGAAGATTCTGATTCATGGGTGTTTCTCATTCCAAGTACAGCCTTCACCGCTTTTGTTGTGTCGAGCCTGCCTGCCCAATGCTGCCCTCCTCCCCGTGCCTCATATGCCCTGCCACTAAGACTATTGGCTGCTCAGCGCCTTCGCTTCTTGGCCCTCTCAAATCCAGTCCCTGCATCAAACCTCCCTGCATCAACCCTTCTCTTGCAGGCGGGCTGGTGTACATTCGAGCGCGCAACAGCCAGTACGCCACGTCAGCCGCGTTCCTGCTGCTGCTCTACAGTGACTACCTGGCGTCGGCCAATCAGACGCTCTCGTGCGACGGCACGCAGTACTCGCCTGCTGACATGGCAGCCTTCTCCAAGTCACAGGTGGGATTCGCTACAGTCACACCGGATGGGTTACCCGCCGACCTCCAACCCTCTCAACGCATTTCAAACATTCCCCTCCACTTCCCCCCTCTAAACTGATTCCTTCCCTCTCTCTCCACCCTCCTCCACCGTACTCAACCCAGGTGGATTACCTGCTAGGCGCCAACTCCCTCAACGCCTCGTACATGGTCGGCTTCAGTGTTTGAGGTGCCTCCAAGCTAGATGAAATTTTAGTTTTGACTCAAAAGTCACCTCACCCCCTTCCCATTCACCCCAGATGGATTACCTGCTAGGGGTCAACCCCCTCAACGCCTCCTACATGGTCGGCTTCGGCCAGTCCTACCCGCAGAAGCTGCGCCACCGGGCGGCGTCCATCGTCTCTTTCAAAGCGGACAGCACGCCGGTTACCTGTGAGGGCGGCAAGACGGATTGGCTGCTGAGCCCCGACCCCAACCCCAACGTGCACGTGGGAGCCATTGTTGGGGGCCCTGATGCGGTGAGCGAAGCGAAGCACTTGTACTGATTATGCTACTACGGTGTGTGAGTACCTGCTGTGACCCCATCGCACCCCCAAGAGAGCGATGCATGCTTGAATGAATCGCTGCTAGCAGCAGCAGTCACCGAGCCTGTGCCCAACCCTCGTCTAGTAAGTCGATTTTTTAGTCGACTCAAAAATCGAGCCTGTGCCCAACCCTCGTCTAGTAAGTCGATTTTTTAGTCGACTCAAAAATCGAGCCTGTGCCCAACCCTCGTCTAGTAAGTCGATTTTTTAGTCGACTCAAAAATCGAGCCTGTGCCCAACCCTCGTCTAGTAAGTCGATTTTTTAGTCGACTCAAAAATCGAGCCTGTGCCCAACCCTCGTCCGCCCCCTTCGTTTCCCTTTCCCCCTCGCACTCCACCCCCTCCCCTCATCCCACCCACAGGACGATGCATTCATGGACGACAGGCAGCAGGCAGCATTCAACGAGCCGTCTCTCTTCACCAACGCTGCTGCCGTCGGTGCCTTCGCCCGCCTTGCTGCAGGCGCTCTCCCTCCCGGCCCCTCGCCCCCCCCTGCTCCGCCCTCCCCTCCCCCTCCGCCATCCCCTCCCCCCGCTCCCCCCCCTCCCCCACGCCCGCCCAAGCCCCCTCCGCCTCCCCCCAGCCCGCCCTTCCCCCTGCCATCGCCCCCGCCTCCAGGTATGCATCCCTAAGTTACTGTCATAAGAACGCACCCCTCTATTTTTATCATGAGCTGAGTGTTTTTATCTTGTCTTTCTCCCGTTCCCTTGCTGGCGCGTGTGTATGCCCCTTGATCTTCCTGCTCTTTCACCTCCGCTCTTGTCCATTTTTGTGCATCACCTGCCCACCCTCCTGCCCTTCTGGTAAAGCTATTCTCGGTGCTGTAGGGTTTTTTTTGAAAATTCTCAAAAAAACCGTAGAGCCATTCTCGGTGCTTATCCTCCTTCCTCGTGCTCTCATTCACCTTTTTCCCAACCCTCTCCAACGTTTTTTCCCTCTCCCACCCCCTTCCCCCCAGCCTCGCAAGTCACCGTCACCTGCACCATCTCGGGAGGCTGGACGGCCGACGGCAAGGACGTGGCACAGTGGGGATGCACCCTCACCAACACAGACCCCCTCTACCCCGTCACAGCCATCTCGCTGCTCTGTTCCTCCTTCCCTCCTTCCCTCCCTCCTCTCAACATGTGCCTCTCGTCTCGCCCCCCACCCTCCCCAAACCCCCCAAACCCCACTCCCACCAGCCTCGCAAGTCACTGTAACCTGCACCATCTCGGGAGGCTGGACAGCGGACGGCAAGGACGTGGCACAGTGGGGATGCACCCTCACCAACACAGACCCCCTCTACCCCGTCACAGCCATCTCTCTCCTCTGCTCCTCCTTCCAGCCACAACAATACTGGAACATCGACCCGCTAGCCTGCGCTCTCCCGGACTGGGCCCGGAACCTGGGTCCAGGCGGGAGTGCGTCGTTTGGGTTCATTCAGGAGAAGGCAGTCACGCCGCAGTTTAGCGTTCTCGGGTATTTCTCGAATGCACCCCCCGCGCCTAGTGTAAATGGCGGGTCTCCTCCTCCCCCTCAACCGCCTCCCTCTCCCCCGCCGCTTCCGCCGCCTCCCCGCTCATCTCCTCCTCCCCCTCCGCCGCCCACAAGCTCCCCCCGCCCCCCTCCCCCTGCAGCATCTTCCCCCCGGCCTCCTCCCCCGCTGCAGACCGGGTTCCCCCCTCCTCCAACCAACACCCCTCCTGCTGCCACTCCCCCTCCTGCCTCTCCTCCTCCCTCCTCTGCCTCTCTCTCGCTCGAGCAGAACCTGCTGTACGAATGGCCTCCTGACGCTGCTGCATTCAACATCACCATTTCCAACCCCTCCACCCGCACCGCTGTTGCGGTTACCATATCTGTAACCGTACCGGTAGACGATCCGCCTATCACCAGCGTCTGGGGTCTTTCCGCTGCGGGCAGCTCCACCGACAGCTCCTCGGGCAGCTTGAAAATTGTGACGCTGTACCGGGTTTCGGCGAATCTCTTGCCCATGCTGCCCGGAGAGTCGGCGCAGGTGGGGTACATCAAGTCTGGGCTGCCCGGAAATGTTTCCATTGCAGAGGTTGCATGGTTGGAGCAGTCCCCTCCTCCCCCTTCTCCCACCAAACGGTCCCCTCCTCCTAAACCCCCCCAACCCCCTCCCCATCGGCCCCCAAAGCCACCTCCTCGACCCCCACCCCGCCCTCCCCCACGCCCTCCCCCACGCCCTCCCCCACGCCCTCCCCCACGCCCTCCCCCACGCCCTCCCCCACGCCCTCCCCCACGCCCTCCCCCACGCCCTCCCCCACGCCCTCCCCCACGCCCTCCTCCACGCCCTCCCCCACGCCCTCCACCAAGACCTCCTCCCCCCAAAAAAAGGTAGGTAACAACTGGATATGGACGTAAGCGGTTAGCTTCGTAGTGGAGCAGATATGGTGCAGGATTGAAGTTAATGAGTGCTTCGGTGCCTGCAAGAGTTTGAGCCTTACCTTGAGGCAGTCAAATGGACAATATCAAACTTTACTACCCTACCGTACATGTTTGTCTCTGAAATGAGAAAATTGTTGCCTGCTCAAGATCCTATGAGTATAGTAGAACGGTACCTACATTGCGGGCTCTTTTCAATCACAAGTTGCATCCTTACCGGTACACGCGGCAGTATCGGTAGCTCGACTGTGCATCACATTACCATGAACTCGCAGCTTTGCTGCCGTTTCATCAAGCCATGTGTCCCATGCACGTGGCGAGTGCACCATGTGCTTCCTGCGTTACACCCAACTGATGGGTGGTGAAACTCAGTGTATACAGTTGCTGTCAGTGGTGCTATAGAATGAACATATCTGATTAAAATTGAATCAATGCAAGCACAAGCAGAGATGCAGCACATGGCACTGGTTAATAAACGGCAGATGAATGGCAAATAATCATAATCAGTAAATAACACGAGCAAGAATGTAGGGCTATGAACGAATGGAGCAATGCAGAAACACCACCACACGGCCATGATGCCTGATATTATTGTATCGTATGTGTTGCTGACTCTGACACTGTCCGAGACTCCTTTTACCATAAGCAGCACAGTACAATGACACGTGATGTTTCACGTATTGCATATGGTACTGTTTATTATTGGTTATAAAATGGAGGGTTACTGATGACCGCTGGTGTAACCCCGATTTCGCGGAGCTGCTGCGACAGAGCCCCGTTCTGCCGCTCGAGCGCTTTACACCGCGCCTGCAGCGACTGAATGTACACCACCGCGTCTTCCAGCATAGCTGACGTGTCAGTCTTAGCGTCCATCTTAGGAAGCACCTCCTTGAGATTTTGAAGCCGCGACGTGATCTTTTCTCTTCGCATGCGCTCCGCGACGCTCCGCGGCTTGGTAGAGTACCCAGCCATGTTGCCGTGCGCGTTCGCGTTTCCGCCGGTCCCCCCGCCTCCGGCACCTCCGCCGTCGGCGCCGGGACTGCCGGCAAACGCCGTCGCGCCTTCTGTATGGCCGTCCATTGAGTAATCTGATCCGGATCCCTGCTTCTGCAGCGACTGCTGCTGTCCCCCGCCCGCAATCTGCTGCTGCGCTCCCAGACTGCGCGCACTCGAAACACTTCCGCTTGCCCCCGGCGGGCTGTCGTCCTGCTGCGGAAATAATCCCGCCATACCCCCTGACCCCGCAAACCCCCCTGCGCCAGCGTGTCTTTTCCCCCCTTCCTTGCCTTCCCAACTCCCCGTCCGCGCTTTAGGGTTTAGCCCTCCCCTTCCCCATTGCGCGGAAGCATCCCCCATGCCGCCTCCTACATGCCCGCCGCCGCCTCCCGACACGTTGCGACCCGACGCGCCAGCGGCGGCGGCAATGACGGCAGGCGACACGCCGATCTTCGAAAGCTCCGCCGCCAAAACCGCTTCCGGGCTGATGGACAGGTGCGCGCTGTCCCCGGATCCTCCGCCTCCTCCTGCCAGAGAGCCTGCGCCCATCCCTTGCGCTTCCGCCACTTGAAGGGGTCCGCGCGGGCTGGCTCCTAGCGTCGAAAAGCGTCCCGGCGTGCTTACAACAAGGTTTCCCTCCGCGTCGCGCTTCCCGGAGGGGCTCGGGCGGGTAAGAGGTGAACCCGAGCCGCCGCCGTGGCCTGAATTTAAACCACGGACTTGATGTAGGTCCGGAAGTCCGCGCCTCGACCGTAGACCACCCGAACCTCCTAGCGACGAATGATCGCCGGCTATCCCGGCGGAGCTAGCGGCGATCTGTTGGCCGACGGAAAATGACGCTGATTTCCTGTGTCCGCCGCTTCTGGAGTCCTCGCCAGCGCCGCCTGCGGCGTGATCGGCGGCGCCTGTTGCGGCGGTAAACTCGCTGAAGCGCGCGGGAGGAGACGGGCCGAAAGACTTCACTCGCGGCACGATCTCCGCAGCAGTTCCCCCCGGTCTGCGCGCGACGGGTTGCGCCACCGCCGCCGCCGATTCCTGAGCCTCTTTTTGCAGCGCCGCCAGCAGCAGCTGCTGCTCGGACGGCGTTAAAGCCGCGACGCCGGAGCAGCGAATGCGGTGGCCCACGTCAGACTTGGGGTCTAGAAGCGCCGCGGCGAGGGATTTGGCCGACAAATTCTGGGGGTTCTCGTGCTCGCCGTGCCCTCGCATCGCTGCAGCGGACACGGAGCCGTCTTGCTGCTGAATCTGCTGCTGCTGCTGAAGTTGCGATTGTTGCTGCTGCTGCTGCTGCTGCTGGAGCTGTTGCTGCAGCTCCTGCTGTTGTTGCTGCTGCTGCTGCTGCTGGGAAGCGGCTGACTGGAGTTGCGGCGCGGGGTCGTTCTGCTGCATGAGTTGATCGTAGAAGCTACTTAGGTCCCTATCCTGCACGAAAGCAGGGACTAAGTTAGCTTGCGCGGGAGTTTCGAGCGGCAGACTGTCGGTCGACGTATCAAAGAAGGTGTTGTCGTCCCTGCCGCCGATGTTCTGCATGTCGTCGTCCATTTGCACCCACGTTTCTGGAATTTCCTGTTCGTTGGGTCTCTTGCTAAGTTTGGATCGAAATTGCAGACTTGTAGTGATGGGAAACGGTGGTCAACGTATGAATACGAGTGGGTCTTTCAAGGGGGAATCGCTACGCGTCGTGTTGAGGAAAATGTTGACGGACAAATTAGCAAGTAGTCAGATCAAAGGCCCTGAACTGTCCATCCACTGACGATGCGCGTTCTTTTAAACTCAAAAGCGGATGAGGCGTGAGGCGCGAGTCGAGATACATGAGCCAGGCAGCGAGAGAGAGAAACAGGGAGAGGCAGCCGCCATAGGGGTGTATGTCAACAAAACCGAGTGGTGGTGTGGAGGGTATGAAAAATCGAACTGTTAACGCATGTGATAGCTTTTGACAGCTGCTGGAAAGGCCTTCGAGGAGGGTGGGGTGGGTGGGAGGGGATGGAAGGTTGGACACGAAATGTGGGATTGAGGAGGAGATGGGGTGAGAAAGTGCGCGGGAAGCGAGGTTCCGGCTTGCTTTCGAGGTCCGGGTTTGTGGTGGTGAGGCTCGGCGGCCTTGCCATTGGCTGGCCTGAACAGGCTGGGGCAGCACTTCAACCGTTCTGCTCTCATGTTGGGGCGGGCAGTTTATTGAAATCTGGGCTTCCTTCATTTCGGTGCTGCGCTGGCTCCAACGGAAGGTGGTTCCAATTTCCAAATCAGGCCTGGGATCCATACTTGCGCTCCCCAGCTCCTCCCCATCTGACCCTGTTTTTGGTGTACTGAGCGTTTGGGCGCCCTTAACGGTCATGGGCGCACCCCAAAGTGAAAACTTAAAAATCCGGGCCTGTGAAGAGTTTGCACTTAGACGCTAAGGGGAAATTCGGGTGCTCCAAAGCTGACTTAGACACTTTAAAACCACAGGATCGGCTAGAAAACGATAAGGGAAAAACCCACTCCTCTCGCGCAACCTAAGGAGAAAGGGGGGTTAGGGTCAGGCAGAATTTGAAGGGGGGTGGGTCCTATAACCAGAAACCAAAACTTCGAGACAGGGGAAGGCCTGGTTTGGGCCTTAACGCATACCGGGAAGGGTCGAGCGAGGCACTTAGTAGCACGGGTACAGTGCGAATCTAACACTTTTGGCAGTCGAGCTGGAGCAAAAGTAGCCCAGAATGTTCAGGGCATTAAGGGCATATGCCTTTGAATCGACAGGCCTGTTCCAAATGCGCCAGTGGCGGAATGAACCGTCAGCGCATTGGAAGCCATGCTCAGCGAGACGAGAAGCATGCGCGCGGCTCAAAGCTTGCGGACGACCTGGGGGCGGAAGTGGTCGTGCGAGAGCAGTGGCTAGGTTGGGGGGAGAAATACACGTGGGCGGTTGGGAGGATTTGGTTGGGGAGATACACCAACGCCCATCATGCTGTATGTGGTGAAAAGCCTCCACGCCCATCATGCTGTATGTGGTGAAAAGCATGATGGGCGTGGAGGGGAGTAGCCATAATTTATGGTTGCGGCAGCTTAGAAATCATTGTTTCTTGTTGGAACGTGGGACCTTGTCGCTCCTGGTGTGCGAATGAAACGTGCTCGTTGGCGCATTTTTTCAGATTAGGGTGTACCTTCTCTTTCGATCCGTTCTATACTTCAATAAAAGAGAAGAGAAGCAGTACTGACCAAGAGCTTCGTGAAATTGAAATAGCAGAGATACACCTACCACTAACATTCACAATCTCCATTCACCCATACGAATACATGGTTGCTAACGAGGGTTTCTAGAATTCCGAGATTCTTCTGAAAGCCTAGACACTTCGAGAAAAAACTTTGAAAGGTGGTTGAACTCACTGCCCTGGCGCACTAATTTCGGTTGTCATTATGAGCTCATAACACCAGCAGTCCACATTGATCTTTGAAAATTTGAGTACACCTGATGCCCGGTTGAGCCATCCAAAGGTCCCCTACTCTCTAGCTGTATAAGCGATTCTTACATTTCCCAAAAAAATCGTCAGCGCGCACCGTGCAAAAGGGCTTACAAAAAACAGTTGTAGCTGACCGTTGTCGTTTTGACTTCGGTCTTCTGTCAAACTTCGGTTTCTGTGGCTGTTACTAATTCAAAACACTGCTCGAGGGGCTTGTAAATAGGGTGCAACTTCACGGCACAAAACCCACGGTTGCAAGGTTTCCATCCTACACAAGGGAATCTTTCATGCAGGGGGTGAGCATCATGTGTACTGAATTGCATTTCCTGCCTGACATACATTTTGGTAGGGAACAAGAAATCCCCAAGGGGCAGCCAGTGGACAACTGGCAGACGGGACAGTTGCGACGCAAAAGCAGCGACAGCAATATTGAATGGAGACTGGTTGAAGGTTAGGGTGCTTCTGATTAGGGTGCGATAAACTATCTTATATTACACGTGATGCCCATTTCAGTCCCCTTCCCCATCTTTCCCTGTGCTCCTCTCTCGAGCATGCGTTCACTAGGGGCAGAATGGGACTGAATGTAGAACAAAGGTTGACAAAAAAACTACAGTTGCGGAAATTGTGGGTAGCCCAGCGTGTTTTGTCTGGGAAACTCGAACATCTTGGTTTTGTCGTGGGCTAGTAACGCGCGGGCCGTTGGCTGTGAATGTCGACCACTGGGCGTATGGAGTGGCAGCGGGCGTGTTCAGAGTGGGCGGTTGAGTGAGCATTAGGGTGTACACGCGCACCAACCAAAGGCTGGCCCACCTTCTCAATAAACTGCCCTCCAACCAACACCATTCCCTTAGCCATTTTCACAGTATCCTGCTATTTTCTTAGAGCTTTATGTTACAGCCATGGCCCTCTATGTAAAGAAAACCTTTTTTCCCCCAACCTGCACCCAACTTCGTGTTCCTCGCAATAAATTATCGTGTGTCTTTCATTGTATCGCCAGTTTCATTTAGTGACAACACAACCTTCGTTATTCGCTTTCCGTGGGACTCTGTTTTACAACCCATAAAACTCAAACCGTTTTGGGCCATGCTGATCCATCAAAATTTGTGCAGGAAAAAAACGTTTGGAAGTGTTGAAAAATCAGTGTCGGTACCCAAATGTTTACTACAATTATTTGTCGGGTTATCCGGTCTTGTACAAAATGCTTTGGCCTTCTCCCTTTCTGAATTAGATGGCTGACAGCAGTGAACCTTGGGGTCTAGTATCTGGTAGATTATGTCTCTGGGTGGGTGAGATAGTGCCTCACAGCCTGTAGGTGGGTGCCCAAATCTATTTGGTGGATCCAATCATCCAACTACCGTTTATCAGATATTTGTAACAAAAAGTGCCTGGCAATGAGCCACCAACATATGCTCCTAGGCATCAAGGCTCAAGGCCCAAATTGCACAGAAATAGTAATCTTGATTGGGGGGGTTCAGCCTGGCGAGAGAATCCCAACAGGAAGTGTGTCGGAAGTGAGGTACTTCATCAGCGAATTTGACGATTTGGCCGGTGGCGACAGCCTTTTCCGCCCAAGGAAACGATAGCCAATCAAATTGAAGAAACAGTTTGTCGCCGAAAACAGCAGCTCAATATGGGCGTGCCAACTACCCGTGTATAAGACCCTAGGGTCTTATGATAATCACCCATCAAAAGGCTGGGGGGTATAATTAAATGGTATATATTTTATAAGATCCGGGTCTTTTCAAATTGGCATTTATAAGAATGTAGTGTTGGAGCTCAAAGAAGTGATTTCGATATTGCTCCGTTTTTAGCTCCTCCCAAAAATACTCGAATTGGTCTCTACACGGGCCGTACCCACATCATCACGAACCCTACCTGGGAACTTCTTCCCATTGGCCATAAACACCACTTGGTGTTCACACGACAGCGCAGGGCACCGTTTGATGACTCTGCGCGCAGTGTCGTCTCGGCGTTCATCGGTGTGATTTCTCCAAATCATCATAGAATATGACCATTTTCAATTGCATTTTTGGAAAATCCCCACTCCTCTAGGATGTGGGGGGGTCTTGTAATGTTAGGAGCCGTTTAGGGGGGTATAACTCAGATGTACTCGAATAGAGTACCCCCGTCCGTATTATAGACCCGGGGGTCTACAACTGGAGGGGGTCTTATATACGGGTGATTACGGTACCACCTTGAGGACACACCCCTAGGTCTGCCTTGTGGTCAAACCAACTCGACACACCACTCCCATGTCCACCTGCTTCAAAGCAGAAAGCGTAAAATAGCCTATTATCTAGCTCCATAGCACTCGCTGATAAAACACAAACGCCATGCACAACTAGGTGTCAGAATGTTATTATCTAGCCTGTAGTGGGGTGCTCTATAGCGAGTACAACCCTGTTAGGGTTTGCTATATGTATCCCAACTGCTGCTAGTGAAACCCCTCCTTTGTTCATTTCTCTCTTGCCTAGCTAGCTAAACCCTAGCTATGGCTCCTCACTGTGCTCACTATTCTCACACTAGGTAGCTTAGTGGACAACGTGGCTAAGGGCAACCGCGGGATTGCCGACGGTAGCTAATGCGCCAACTTGCGCAATAACCACATTTTCCATGCAACTATCATAGCGTTCCACGTAGAACATGGCGCAGCACACTCGTGTCAAAATGTGATGTTTGTCTAGCCTGCAGTAGGGTACTCTATAGCGAGTACAACCCAAGTAGGGTTTCCTAAATGTATCTCAACTGCTGCTAGTGAAATCCTTCTCTTTCCTGTTTCTGATTCTTGCCTAGTATTTCGACATGCTATCAGAGCAGGTCGACCCTCCTGGGTCGATCCTGTGGGTGGGCCCCACCCGATGCTTCCCCTGCTCTACTGCCTGTAGCGCGCCCCGGGCGCGCGCCGTTTTCTTCCCGCCGTGCGCTCGGAGCGCGCAACGTTTTTAGCGCGCGGCGGTTTTCTGCCCCGGTGACCCGCGCGTCGCCCCCCGTCGCCCGACGCGGCCCGCACGCGACCTGTACAGGCTACACCAGGCCCGCGCGCGGCCCGTACAGCCCGCGCGCGGCCCGTACGGGCTGCGCCAGGCCCGCGCGCGGCCCGTACGGCCTGCGTTAGGCCCGCGCGCGGCCCGTACGGGCTGCGCCAGGCCCGCGCGCGGCCCGGGCAGCCCGCGCGCGGTTCGCTCCGCCTGGGCCAGGCCCGTGCGCGGCCCGTACAGTCTGCCCCAGTGCCGCACGCCGTCCCCCGAGCTTCTGACCGCGCCCCACCCGTGCTGCTGCCCGCGCTCCTGTGTTAGGGTTTGGGGGTGGAGTGTGTGAGCCGTCCCCTGCTCCTCCTCCTCTGTCTCCCACTGCTGCAGCTGCCGCTACGGGGGGTGGATGTGTTGGAGCCGTCGGAGTGGTACGAGGGGGGTGGCGTGTGAGCAGTGCTAGAGGTTCAGCAGGGAGTGTGTGAAAGGGGTGTGGGACAGTTGGGGGAGGTTGACCGGAGGTAGCCGACTTGTCGTCCGCAGCGCCTGAAGTCCAGAGAGCCACGACCCCCTGTGGCCGTGTAGTCCGGGGCTCTGCGCCTGGTAGCCACAGTGTGAGCATTCCTGGAAGTCCAGAGAGCCATGACCCCCTGTGGCCGTGTAGTCCGGGGTCTGCGCCCGGTAGCCACAGTGTGAGCACTCGTGGGAGCACAGAGAGCCAGCTGCGCCTGTCGCCGTGTAGTCCGGGGCTCTGCACCTGGTAGCGTCAGAGCTGCGGACTCCTGTTGCCCGTGTGTCTGCAGCTTTAGCCGTCGCCTCCCATCTTCTCGCCCCCCACAGTTTCTCCTCCTCCTCACTTGCCCTTTGTGATAGCTTCTAGCTTTGCTTATCCTTGTGAACTATTGCTCTGCCTGCTTGTTGTGCTGATTATACCCCACTTTGACTATGGGGGTGTGTTAGAATGTGATGTTTGTCTAGCCTGCAGTGGGGTACTCTATAGCGAGTACAACCCAATTAGGGTTTCCTATATGTATCTCAACTGCTGCTAGTGAAAACCCTCTCTTTCCTGTTTCTGAATCTTGCCTAGTATTTCGACAACTCGTCCGCCCTTCAGCCGAAACAACCCGCGTTGCACTGGTTAGGCATCCCACGCAATGTCATTACGCATCACAAAGGACGCGTTGCCTTAACGTTTATCAATCGCTGTAGGTAGGAGGGGGAGGCGGGCGGACCACTTTTGAATACGCAGCGGCAGAGTACATTCAGGGTTTCGACCGTAAGCTGCAGCACCGATGGCTCGGAGGCGTCGTAAAAACTCCTCCGGCAGGTCCGTATAGGAGCATTTACCACCTCTCAGGTACACAGTATGCCAGTGAAGCATGCACCTGCAGTCGCGCATACCGCAATGGTGTTGTGTATGCACCATTTGAGGAGCGATGATAACGACATTCACGAATCTCGCACCTCTACATGCACCTTTCCCCATGCCGCCATGCCACATCCCCCTTCCCGCAACCACCTTCCCCCATCCACCTTCCCCCATTCCACCATGCCTCATCCCCTTTCCCGCAACCACCTTCCCCCATTCCGCCATGCCTCATCCCCCATCCCGCAACCACCTTCCCCCATCCACCTTCCCCCATTCCGCCATGCATTGCATTCCCCCATTCCACCTTCCCCCATCCACCTTCCCCCATTCCGCCTTGCCTCATCCCCCTTCCCGCAACCACCTTCCCCCATCCACCTTCCCCTATTCCGCCTTGCTCCGCAAGGGACCCATTCCACCTTCCCCCATCCACCTTCCCCCATCCACCTTCCCCCATCCACCTTCCCCCATCCACCTTCCCCCATCCACCTTCCCCCATTCCGCCTTGCCTCATCCCCCTTCCCGCAACTACCTTCCCCCATCCACCTTCCCCCATTCCGCCTTGCTCCGCAATCACCCATACCGCATGGCCCAATCCATCTTCCCCCATCCGCCTTGCGCCATCCACCTGCCCCCATCCACCATCCCCCTTCCGCACTGCCCCATCCACCCTCCCCATCCGCCTTCCCCATTCACCTTCCCCCATCCACCCTCCCACAGCCACCTTCCTCCATCCCGCCTTGCCACATCCGCATTCCCCCATTCCGCCTTACGCCATCCACCTTCCCCTATACACCATCCGCATTGCCCCTTCCGCCTTACCCCATCCACCGTCCCCCATCCACCTTCTCCCATCTACCTTCCCCCATCTATCTTCTCCCATATGCCTTCCCCCATCCACCTTCTCCCATCCACCGTCCCCCATCCACCTTCCCCCATCCACCTTTCCCCATCCACCTTCCCCCATCCACCCTCCCCCATCCACCTTCCCCCATCCACCCTCCCCCACCCACCTTCCCCCATTTACCTTTCCCCATCCGCCATATCCCATCTGCCTTGCCCCCTTCCGCCTTACCCCACCCACCTTCCTCCATCCACCTTTCCCCATCCACCTTACCCCATCCGCTTGCCCCCTTCTGCCTTTCCCCATCCACTTTCCCCTATCCACCTTCCCCCATCCGCCTTACCCCAGGCGCCTTGCCCCATCCACCTTCTCTCATCCGCCGTACCCCATCCGCCTTGCCCCCTTCCGCCTTCCCTCATCCACCCTCACCCGGAAAACCTTGCCCCATTCCGCATTGCACCATTCCTCCTTGCCCAGTCCACCTTCCCCCATCCACTTTCCCCCATCCATCTTCCCCCGTTCCACCTTACCCCATTCACCTTCTCCCATTCCGCCTTCCCCCTTCCACCTTACCCCATCTACCTTACCCCATCCACCTTACCCCATCCACCGTCCCCCATCCACCTTGCCCCATCCACCTGCCCCTATCCACCTTCCCCCATCTGCCTTCCCCCACCCACCTTGCCCCATCCACCTGCCCCTATTCACCTACCCCCATCTGCCTTGCCCCCATTCGCCTTGCCCCATCCACCTTCCCCCATCCACCTTGCCCCATCCACCTTTCATCATCCACCTTCCCCTATCCACCTTTCCCCATCCACCTTCCCCCTTCCGCCTTGCCCCATCCACCTGCCCCTATCCACCTTCCCCCATCCGCCTTCCCCCATCCGTCTTACCCCATTCAGCTTCCCTGCCCTAGGCGTCCTTGGTCTGGGATTTTCTGCCTTGAGCTTTTCTGCCCAGTTCTACTATATCCAAGGGATTTTATTTCCTACGTTTCCCTACACTGAGCTTTACTGCCTTGAACAGGATGGATACTCGCCCCCTGTCGCATTTATTGTAGACAATGATTCCCTTCCAGGATCATCGCAGAGGCACCCCAAGAATCTGGTTGTATTATGTCCATCCCACTCCCATCCCATTTCTACTCCACTCCTCTGTAACAGGCACACCAATGATGTGGCCCAAGATGGGCACACCAGCGAGCGAGCTTAGCGGGGAGCATGACAAGCCTATGCACGGAATATCAAAACATATGCGATCTGTCATATGCCTCCAGCGGTGCGGGTTGTCCGCACTGATGTGAGGAGAGAACGTTGCAACGACGGCAGATGTTCTCTACTACTTTATGATGAATGCTCCTGCTGCATGCAAACGGCTTATACGGGCAGCAAAAGAAGCCGGTAAATGTTTATGGGCAGATGGACATCGATACGAATTGTTGTTGCATGTGCTGTTAAGTAACTAGGGGGTTGTACAACCTTACCGGCTGATTGTGCATCTATGCTGGCTTTCCAACACGTGTATCCCCATCCAGGTTCAAATGGGGCGGAAGCGCTAGCGACAGCAGAGCTACATCTAGAGACATATGGGCGTCAATTTGATTCGCGGGCGAACGATGGCGTGAATGCTGTGACCACGATAATGGGGAAGGCTGACCGTAAACTCAAGGGGCTTGTATACGACTTCCCTGCCTACAAGGAAGATCAACGCGGAAGGTTACTCCCCGTTAAAGGAAATAGCTAGGGTGGGCCTCGGAAAGGCAAGGCGTTTGAGGGGATGCGCACACAAGGTGAGATATGCATTGAGGATGAACACGATGAATAAGGTGCGACAACCACATATCCAGCAAAGAAAACATCACGCACCCAAAATTAATAAGCGGACACCCAATACACGAGCACTCGAACATCACAAGCCCATACCAAGTTATGTTTCGTTATAACTCCCGCCGTGTGTGATATACATGCAGGGGATGCAAATCTACCAGCTGTGGAACCCGACGCCGTTCCCATCCCGACTGTGGGGTCGCCATGTACAGTTGCTGAGGGAGGAGACGATCATGTGGGACCCACACACGAAGAAGATGGAGCGCTGGCTCATGATCAAAGGTGGGAGTGTGTTATTTATACTTTGGTTGTTTTAGTTTTTGCGAGCTACCCACGGTATTTTTTGTGTTTACCTTGGCTAGCAATGGGGAAATAGTTGGCTGCCATAGGGGGGAACCAAGGGCTAGCATTGTCGAAACAACGGCCATCCTTCTACCATCCGGCGGCCCGTCTCCTCTTTTTTGTTTACTAGCAGTTTCCAACATTACCCTTTCACCCACGTCCCTGACCTTTGCTAGCCCAACCATCAACAGGATGACAACTCGAGAGAGGACCACTCGTAAGAGGCAAAACACAGTCCCACGAGGGTGGTCAGCCGCTCCAAGCATCACGGATGTGTCCGAGTACACGGTATGCCTTCTAGAACCGAAGCACTTGCTCGAAACGGTGGGATCACTACAGATTTGTTGCACACGAGCGGGCTGTTCTGGGAGTATGGCACTCGTGTCGTGGAAAACAGAATGGGCCTGTTTCGGACTTTATTGGCACTGTAACACGTGCACAAGCGGCAGGGAAGTATGGTCAAGTTCGAAAAAGGAGCACACATCAAATAGGAGAAAGACCGGGCCAAGGACGTCAAAGCTCATGCCCAGGTTCGTCGGTGCCTTCGCCCTTGCGGGTGTAGGATTTCAAGTGATGTGGGAAGTTTGTCGCAATCTTGGACTTCTGAATCCGGGCAAGGGAACATTCTATCGTTTGCTGCAGGGTGAAGATGGTTTATGGAATGCCATTATTCGTGCTGCACAGAACTCGATGGGGGACGTGCAAAACACTTTATCCAAGAGAGTGGGTGGCGTGGGTTACATCAGTTGATGGCAGATGGTCACAAGTGCGAGAGGCTGAGTGGTGTACTGTGTCGTTCCTCCATCCTGAAAGTAGGAAGATCTTGCATTTAGAGACCACAAAACTTGATGTCGATGATGATTCCGCACCTAGGCTCGAAAGTGTAGGATTCAAAAGGGGGATGGACTTCCTCAAGGAGCAGGGGTTTGAGATGGAGGGGATTGTTACCGATGAGGGTAGCACCTTTCGAGGTGCTGCTGTAGAAAGAGGAATCCGCCATCAGATTGACTGGTGGCATAAAAGACGATCGGTGGTGAAAAGATTTGAAAACGAGTTGCAGAACCTTGTTAGAAAAGTGGTGGATATTGATAACGCTGAGACTATTGAGGACCTTCACATGCACACCTTGAAGAAGTTGAAGGCTTGGTTACTAAAGAAGGCTCCAAGCAAAGCGGAGGGCAAAACGGGAAAGGATGAGTTCATCGAGACTGTTTGCAGTGAGCTCGGTATTGTTTATCGTTATGTGAAACCGGCCGATGCAAAATGGATGCATCTGGAATTGCAGCAGGTGACGTGCGCCAAAGGGTTGCACGAGGCTAGTCGTGGGCCAGAGCCACATAGGAGCAAAGAGGATGGAGAGGATAATGAAACGGTTGACATACCCGTTATGCTGTCACTGATACATAAACATGGTGTGCCTGCGCATGAGGGAACGGGAGATGGTGGTGATGCGGTTGAGATGCTCGAGGGTCCAGTTCAGTAGAAGTTTGTTGGCGGGATGTAGAGGAGCTGTGGGGGTACGACATCCACCCTGAGCATGGGTTGCGTCCCTCATCACAAGCGTCTCTGGTGGTCGCACTCGCTTGTAATGGCGCTCGCGCTGATACGGATTTCTTGGGAGAACCAATCGATCAAGCACCACCAACGACCCCTCAGATAGGTACATTATCTAATCATCATGGCCACTGTTCTCGTTCTTACTATCCCCAATGCACCACCCACTGGTTTGCCACATCACCACACCCCCAAACTGTTTTTGCTCACTCCATTACCACATCACCGTATCCCCACTATTTATACTCATTCCATTACCATATCACCACACCCCTCAGTGTTATTTATCATTCCATTACCAATTCATCACACCACCCACTGTTTTTGCTCACTCCATTATCAAATCACCACACCCCTCTACCGTTCTTGCTCACTCCATTACCACATGACTACACCCCCCATTGCTTCTGCTCACTCTTCAACCACATCTCCACACCACCGATTGTTCTTTATCATTCCATTACCGATTTGCAACACTACCCAATGTTTGTTCTCACTCCATTACCACATCCCCACACCACCCACTGTTTATGCTCATTTCATTACCATATCACCACACACCCTTCAATGGTTTCTATCATTCCATTACCAATTCATCACACCACCGACTGTTTTTGCTCACTCCAATATCACATCAGCACACCCCCCTATTGTTTTTGCTCACTCTATCACCCCCTCACCACACCCCCTATTGTGTTTGCTCACTCCATTGCCACATCACTACACCCCCCTCTGTTTTTGCCCACTATTCAACCACCTCACCACCCACCGTTTATGATGATGCCATTGTCAGATTTATATGACATAGCTACTGTAGGCTATAGTGGGGTAGCACATATGGGGTACAGTTTTCTAGGGTTTACATTTGTACCCAACTTTCCCTTAGTCAATTCATTCTCGTTCAGTTTCTCATGGTATCGAGCAGGTTCCCCTGTGGGAACTGTTCCTAGGGCCCACCACATTTTTTTCCTGCCCGGAGCGCGCTCTCCACTGCCCGAGTCGCGCTCCCCTCTCTCGACCCTGTCGCGCCGCCTTAGCGGCCCCGTCGCGTCGCGCTTGCGGCCCCGTCGCGTCGCCCTCGCGGCCCCTTCACGTCGCGCCGCCCTCGCGGCCCCGATCCGCCGCCCTCGCGGCTCCTTCGTGTCGCGCCGCCCTCGCGGCCCTTTCACGCCGCCCTCGCGGCCCTTTCTAGCCGCCCTCGCGGCCCTTTCTAGCCGCCCTCGCGGCCTCTTCAAGCCGCCCTCGCGACCCCCCCCCTCCTAGCCGCCCTCGCGGCCCCGTCGCCTACCCCTGCGGCCCCGGCGCCGCCCTTCCCTGCCTCGGCGCCGCCTCTGCTGGCCCCGTCGCCTACCCCTGCGGCCCCGGTGCTGCCCTTCCCGGCCCCGGCGCCGCCTCTACTGGCCCCGACGCCGCTCCACCCGGCCCCGACGCCGCTCCACCCGGCCTCGCCGCCGCTCCACCCGGCCCCGCCGCCGTCCCCACGCGGCCCCGCCGTCACCACCGAGCCGCCGGCGCCGCCGAGCTACTGCCGAGCCGCCCGATCCACCCGAGCCGCCCGAGCCGCCGCGCCACCTGAGCCGCCCGAGCCGCCGGGTCGCCGAGCCGCCGAGCTGCAGTTGCTGCCGCACCGCCGTACCGCCGAGCCGCCCGAGCCGCCCGAGTCGCCGAGTCGCCGAGCCGCAGCTGCTGCCGAGCCGCCGTACCGCCGAGCCGCCCGAGCCGCCCGAGCCGCCGAGTTGCCGACCCGCCGAGCCGCCGAGCCGCCCGAGCCGCCCTGTCCGGTAAGAGCAGCGCCTCTGTCACTGCACTGCCCTTACCCTACTGTTCGCGCTGCTAGTCTACTGCTGTCATGGCTACCCCTAGTGTCCTCGCTTTTGACGCTGAGGGTCGGGCCATTGACTTTGACGTCTGGGTAGATGACCTGCAGCTTTTCCTACAGTGCGATAGGGCAGACGGTCTCTCCCTCTTTGACCTCACCTCTGGTGCCTCTCCTGCCCCTGCTGCTGATGCCGACGCCACTGTTCGCTCACAGTGGGCCACATGCGATGCTGCTGCACGTCTTGCTGTGCGTCGCCACCTGCCTACCTCTGAGCGTGCGCACTTTAGCCAGTACAAGAGTGCTCACACCTTGTACGACGCTGTAGTTGCGCGCTACTCCTCCCCTGCCACTGCTGCACTGAGCCGCCTCATGCTACCGTACCTCTTCCCTGACCTTGCTGCCTTTCCCACAGTCGCTGACCTCATTACGCACCTCCGCACTAGTGACACTCGCTACCGCGCTGCGCTTCCTGCTGAATTCTGCGCCAAGAACCCCCCCCCCATGTACATCACCCTCTACTACATAGTCACCCGGCTCCCTGACTCCCTTCGCGTAGTCAGGGACCACTTCCTCTCAGTTTGCCCCACCACTCTCACCGTTGACCTCCTCGAGAAGGCCCTCCTAGCAGCAGAGAAGAGCATAGTCGCTGTAGGAGCCTCTCGTGGTGACCCTCGCACCCCCGTCTTTGAGGGATGTTCCCCCTCCCCCCTTTTGCCCTCTATTGCCTCTGCTGCTGCGGCCGACCTCGTTGGTTTCGAGTCGGTCGGCGCTGCGTCTGCCCCGAGCGGGAGACGCCGCACCGGCAAGGGCAAGGGTGCTGGAGGGGTTGGCGGGGGTGGCGGAGGTGGCGGTGGAGGCAGTGGAGGGGGTGGGGGTGGTGGTGGGAGTGGTGGCGGGGGTGGAGGTGTCGGTGGCGGCAGTGGAGGCGGAGGCGGCGGCGGCGGTGGCGGTGGGAGCGGAGGTGGCGGAGGTGGCGGCGGTGGAGGAGGCGGCGGCGGAGGAGGTGGAGCTGGTCGGGGTGGCGCTGCGCAGAGGGTCGGCTCCGGTGGTGGTCAGCGCCAGCAGCAGCAGCAGCAGCGGCAGCAGCGCACTCGTGACATCCCCCCCCCTCAGCAGCTCCGTGAGTGGTACGCTGCACGCCAGCGGGGTGGGGGTACTGGTCCGTGCACCTACGTCCTACGCACCGGCGACCGCGCGGGTGAGCAGTGCGGGGGTGCGCACTCCACCCAGCGCTGCTTTGGCCGCCTGACGGACGCTTGGTGTCACCAGTTCCCTGAGGCCACTGAGATCCCCCGCTGGGGCGAGCTGTCTAGGGCGGGTGTAGCTGTCTTTGACCTTGACTTTGATGCTATTCTTGCTGCCATGTATGCTGTGACTATTAGTGATGAGGGTGACTGTTACCGGTGTTTTCCGCCCGACCCGGGCATTGAGACTACTGCTCTAGGTACTGGTGAGGCTGCTGCTCTAGGTGCTAGCGAGGCTGCTGCTCTAGGTGCTCGTGTGTCTGCTCCCTCAGGTGCTGGTGAGTCTGCTCTCTCAGGTACTGCGTCGGCTTCGGCCTCCCACACCTTCACCCTTGACTCGGGGGCTTCTCGCTCCTTCTTTCGAGACCGCACCACACTCACGCCGCTTGGCCGGCCAGTTGCAGTCTCTCTAGCAGACCCCTCTGGGGGTCCTGTCCTTGCTCACTTCTCCACTGTCCTCCCGTGTCCGGCGGCCCCCTCTGGCACCCTGTCTGGTCTTTACCTCCCCTCGTTCTCTACGAACTTGGTGAGTGGTGCTGACCTACAGGATGCGGGGGTTCACCAGTTCACTCCTGCGAGTCAGCGGGTGACCCACTGCACGGACGCTCGGACAGGCCGACACCTGGCCACGTTTACACGTCGGCCGGGGTCGAGCCTGTACACACTGACCACTGCGTCTCCTCCAGTCAGTGCGTCTGGTCAGGTAGCTGCGTCGGGTCAGGTGTTTGCTGCAGCGTCCAGGTCTGGTCCTGAGTCTGCCCCCTGTTCGTGTCGCCTCCTGTCGCACGAGACTCTCCTCTGGCACCACCGCCTTGGTCACCCCTCCCTGCTTCGTCTCCGAGGCATGGCCTCCCGTGTCCTTGTCTCTGGTCTTCCCCGGTCCCTCCCTCCCCTTCCTTCGGGGCCAGGCCCTACCTGCGTCCCTTGTGTCGAGGGGCGGCAGCGGGCTGCCCCTCACTCCTCCCAGTTTCCTCCGACAGAGGCCCCGCTGCAGACGCTTCACATGGACGTGTGGGGCCCGGCCCGCGTCCGTGGACAGGGTCACGAGCGCTACTTCCTGCTGGTGGTTGACGATACTCGCGTTACACCACAGTCTTCCCCTTGCGCAGCAAGGGTGATGTCACTGAGGTGTTGATCGACTGGATCCGCGCAGCTCGTCTCCAGCTCAGGCAGAGCTTCGGCTCGGACTTTCCTGTTCTGCGTCTGCACTCTGACAGAGGTGGAGAGTTCTCCTCTGGCCTTCTGCGAGCCTACTGTCGTGCACGAGGCATCCGCCAGACCTTCACGCTTCCGGACTCTCCACAGCAAAATGGGATTGCTGAGCGCCGCATTGGCATGGTCATGGACGTCGCCCGTACGTCCATGATGCATGCGGCTGCCCCCCATTTTCTGTGGCCGTTTGCGGTTCGGTACGCGGCGCATCAGATCAACCTTCACCCCAGGGTCTCCATGCCGGAGACCTCCCCAGCTTTGCTGTGGACGGGGAAGGTTGGCGATGCGTCTGCGTTCCGTGTCTGGAGATCTCGGGCGTTTGTCCGCGACTTGTCTGCGGACAAGCTGTCCCCTCGTGCTGCTCCTGGCGTCTTCCTTGGCTTCCCCCCTGACGCGCCAGGGTGGCAGTTCTACCACCCCACCTCTCGCCGTGTTCTGTCCTCCCAGGACGTCACGTTTGACGAGTCGGTCCCCTACTACCGCCTCTTCCCCTACCGCACTCCGCCCCTCCCCCCGCCACCGCTCTTCCTTGTGCCAGGTCCCCCCCCGGTAGACCCCCTCCCCCCTCAGGGTCCTGCCCCTTCAGGTGTGTCCCAGGTAGACGCCGTCGAGCCTGTCGAGGTTGCTGGTGACTCTGGTGCTGCTGAGGGTGCTGAGCGTGTGGGTGCTACGCCTGGGGATGCTGAGCCTGAGGGTGCTACTCCTGGGGGTGCTGAGCCTGGGGGTGCTGAGCCTGGGGGTGTTACTACTGGGGGTGCTGAGCCTGGGGGTGCTGAGTCTGGGGGTGCTACGCCTGGAGGTGCTGAGCCTGGGGGTGCGGAGCCTGAGGGAGCTGGGCCTGCTCGTGTGGCATCTGGCGGTGCTGAGCCTGGAGGTTCTCCGGGTGCTTCGTCTCGGCGGGAGCCACTCTCTCCACAGGAGCTGCGCGAGTGGTTTGCCCGGCGCTGGAGGCGTGCTGCTGGAGCTGGAGGTTCTTCGGCTGCTGAGGGTGCTGGTGCCGCGGGTCCCGGAGGTGCTCGTACTGGGAGTACTGGAGCTGCTGGGCCTGCGGGTACGACTGGAGCTGGAGCTGCTGAGGGTGTTGACGCTGAGGCTACTGCTGTCGGTCCTGGAGGCGGTCCTGCTGGGGGTGCTACTGGTGCTGCTGGAGGTACTGGAGCTGGAGGTGCTGCTGGCGCTGGTGCTGCCGCTGGGGGTACTGGTGCTGTCCCTGCCGTGTCTGGAGTCGCCGCGCGGCCTCGGCCGTACTTCGTTCCGCTCCTTCAGCAGGTTCTTGGTCTCCCGCATTCTACTGGTCCTCCTCCTCCCTTAGAGTGTCCACAGCCTGTCCCGTCACAGTTACAGTTACAGCCGGCCTCCCCACTGCCCGCTCCTTCTCCCTACACTGGTCCTACTGGAGGTCTGGCTGAGCGTCGTGAGCCTGCGTCTCGCCCTGCGTCGCCTGTCCGTCCTGCTCGCTCCAGTGGTCGTGGTTCGCGTCAGCGTCCTCCTCCTGTCCCTGGCACGCACCGGATCTCTCTGCGTCCGTCCACTGCTCCTCTGCGTGCCCCTTTGCCTTCTCCTCCTGAGTCCTCTCTTCCTGCTCTTCCCGACCCGGAGTCGGACTCTCTTCGTGCTGCCAGTCCTACTGTCACGCGTCTCCTTGCTACTGTCGTCACTGACCCTTCCTTTGAGTCCACTGCTGCGTCTGCCCTAGTTGCTGAGCTCGTCGACTTTGCTGCTCGCTGTCGTCTAGACTACGCTGCTAGTCTTGTCGTTGAGTCTGAGTCTGTCTGTCCTCCGTCCGTCGGGGGTGAGTGTGCCCTTGGCACGGACGTCCTTGAGGACAGGCAGGAGGAGTTCCAGTGTTTGGCTGCTGCTTCACCTCATCTCGTGTCCGTACTGCTTACCCCTGAGGGAGACCCGGATGCACTTGACATCCCGACTCCGCGCTCTTACGCGGAGGCGATAGAGGGTCCCTACTCCTCTCAGTGGCAGGCAGATATGGACACAGAGATGGCTTCCTGGAAGTCCACAGGCACCTACGTTGACGAGGTTCCCCCGCCTGGGGCGAACATCGTCAGTGGCATGTGGATTTTCATGGTGAAGCGACCGCCGGGTTCTCCGCCTGTCTTCAGGGCGCGTTACGTGGCTCGAGGCTTCAGTCAGCGGCAGGGAGTTGACTACTTTCAGACCTTCTCTCCCACCCTGAAGATGACCACTCTTCGGGTACTACTGCACATAGCTGCTCACCGCGACTACGAGCTGCACTCTCTTGACTTCAGCACTACTTTCTTGCAGGGCAGCCTACACGAGGAGATCTGGCTGCGTCGCCCACCTGGCTTCACTGGGTCTTTTCCTCCTGGCACCCAGTGGAGCCTCCGGCGACCAGTCTATGGTCTCCGCCAGGCACCGCGTGAGTGGCACGACACACTGAGGACTACACTTGCGGCTCTTGGGTTTGCTCCCTCTACTGCCGACCCGTCGCTGTTTCTGCGCACCGACACTTCTTTGCCGCCGTTCTACATCCTCGTGTACGTCGACGACTTGGTCTTTGCCACAGCTGACACTGCTGGACTCGCCCACGTGAAGTCCGAGCTGCAGAAGAGACACACGTGCACAGACCTGGGTGAACTGCGCAGCTACCTTGGCTTGCAGATCACCCGGGACAGAGCACGCCGCACCATTACCCTGACTCAGTCACACATGGTGCAGCAGGTCCTTCAGCGCTTCGGCTTCACGTACTCCTCGCCTCAGGCCACTCCTCTGCCTACTCGCCACTCGCTCTCAGCTCTGCCTTCGGATGAGTCCCTAGAGTCGAGTGGCCCGTACCCAGAGCTTGTTGGCTGCCTCATGTACCTGATGACCTGCACACGACCTGACCTCGCATACCCTCTTAGCATTCTCGCACGCTATGTTGCTCCTGGGAGACACAGACCGGAGCACATGGCTGCAGCGAAGAGGGTGTTGCGTTACTTGTGCAGTACGTCGGGCATGGGGCTTGTGCTTGGAGGGCAGAGTCCAGTGGTCCTCACTGGGCACGCAGACGCTTCTTGGGCTGACGACCAGGCTACGCAGCGGTCGTCACAGGGTTACACCTTCAGCCTTGGTTCCGGCTCTGTTTCGTGGCGGGCTACCCGCTCGTCTTCTGTTCTCAGCTCCAGTTGTGAGGCTGAGATCTACGCCGGGGCCATGGCTGCACAGGAGCTTCGCTGGCTCACCTACCTGCTGACTGACCTCGAAGAGCCGCCTCGTTCTCCTCCAGTGCTGTACGTAGACAACAAGGCCATACTGGCCTTGTGTCGAGAGCAGAGACTGGAGCACAGAACGAAGCACATTGCTCTCCGCTACTTCCTTGCTCGTGAGCTAAAGCAGCGTGGTCAGCTGCGGCTTGCGTACGTGGCCTCTAAGGCCAACACTGCTGATATCTTCACCAAGGCACTTGCGCCTTGTGATCATCAGCGCTTCTGTACTCAGCTGGGTCTTGTGCCTACCTTGCCTCACTTGCTCACCCCTTGACCTTGTTTGTACTGTTGCATGTATATATACACCTGCTCTTGCTTGTCTAGCCTTATATATATATGTAATCCTGCATGTGAACTGGCCTTGTGGCCTTGAACTTGTGCTCGGAATGTGTGGTGACTTTGTGATCCACCCTGAGCTTGCTTTGCTTTGCTTGACTGGTCTTGTGACCCCTTGTTCTCCCCCACTTTGCCTATGGGGGTGTGTCAGATTTATATGACATAGCTACTGTAGGCTATAGTGGGGTAGCACATATGGGGTACAGTTTTCTAGGGTTTACATTTGTACCCAACTTTCCCTTAGTCAATTCATTCTCGTTCAGTTTCTCAGCCATTATCGATTTGCAACACCACCTACTGTTTTTGCTCACTCCATGACCATATCACCATACCCCTAAATGTGTATGGCACTCCATTATCATATCACCACACCACCAGCTCAAGTCACTATAACGTATCGTCACATTCTTCTACATTTGTGACAATTTGCAGGAAGCCAACCCAAAGTTTCCGTCGATGGCTGCAATGAGACGCGACGGTGGCACCCACGTAGCAATAAGAAACGGGCACGCGGCACTGGAAACGAAGTCAACGTTGCTAGAGAGAGTGGCGGAAGCAGAAGGTTGGGATATTCGGTTGCGCAACGCGTCAGCGTGCATTTCAGGCATATTATGATGCGCTGTGCAGTGAAGGCGCGCGAAGGGGATGCGATGACAAAGGAGGAGGTGTCAGAGGAGTTAGGACTGGCGGCAGGTCACTTTGCAGGTGATCATTCACGCTGCCAACGAGCGGGGAGCACACCTCCACACTGTGTTTCAGAGGGATGGAGGGAGGAGAGTGCCGTGTATACGGTTGGTTCACCAACCCACCTGGCTGTTCGCGAGTGGTTCAAGACGCGACTAGGGCCAACACAAGTGGAACCATTCATACGTGGCGCGAATAGTTCACTGAATGAGTCATTTCACTATCTGATTTGCAAGTATGCACCCAAGAGGCTGCGATTCAGGGGCAGCATGAAGGCACGCATAGCCTTGGCAGTGCTACATTGGAACAATTGCATGGACCGACTCGTCAAGGCGTACCGCCTCCGTGCAAGAAAGGCGACACGAGTGCAGCGGGGTTTTGGAGAGAGGATCCTAGGTCCTATGGACTGGTCCTGGATTGACAAGATAATGCAGGAGTGGTTGAAGGAAGGAGTGGAGGATGTGGAGGAAACTGAAACGGCAATAGAGGGAATGCTGGATGAGGTTGTCATAGATCAAGGGGGTAGTGAGAACACCCGTGCGGTGCGACAACGAACCATGAGTGGACAGCCGAGTACTGTTTCTGTTCAACCGGTGTGCAGAACCCCTTTGGCTACCAATGAGCTCACTTTCTCGCCTGGGTGTCACGGCATCACATTCTGGCCTGCCCCGGTGTCATACGACCAACGACCTTCACAAGCTCGTCGCCGTTTGCTGGGGTCGTGGTTATAGACATACTTGCTTGTCCCTAAATTCCTGCTCGTGCTTCAGCAGCCGCATCCACCCTGCGCTTACGTCCTTTTTTGTCTGTTTGCCAAATCTGTGCATTTCTGCTTTCTGTTACCAGCCCACAGGAGACTTGCCAACCAACCTACGCTAACGCTCTTTGCAAGCAGAGGTCTCACACGTAAAGGTGGATTGTAACACGCACAATCTGGCTTCTCCAATACGGTATGCGCCCAATCAGCCCCATACCCTAGGGTACTTTACGGCCCAATCATATACTTGCTGTTTTACATGACCGGTCCGCCACACTCCTATAGGATGTCATTTTTTTTTAGTGATGCTTCCTTTTTGTACTATACGACTGCACGATCGTGCCACCTACACCTTCAATGACATCCCAACCCCCCCACCTCCCCCATCCCCTCTCCCACCTGTGCCTTCTGGTCTCTGACATAAAGATGTCACAGGTCCGGGTTTTTTGGCTGATGCCCCCGTGTCCCAAGTTTGTCCCCAACCCCCTCTTCACCTCATATTTTATATTTCGTACTTCGTCAAACGGCTTGCATGTGATGCTTTGGTCAGCACTCTCTAAACGTTGCTTCTCCTAAAGACGTACGGTAGCGTACTATAAACAGGTCCACAACCCAATTCAGCTGAGGCATAACATGAACCGAAGGACCTCCCAGAATGTCAAACTATATATATAGTATTAGGGTGTAGGCTGTAGTGGGGTAGCACATATGGGGTACAACACATTGCTAGGGTTTGAAATTGTACCCATCTTCCCAATAGTCAATCATTCCAATCTCTAGATTCTAACATGGTTTCAGAGCAGTTGGTCCGTAGGACCGTCTTTTTTTTTCGGGCCCACTTACCATACCGCTACCCCACGACTGTGACTGTGCCTGCTGCCTGCTATCTGCTGACTGCGCGGTCTGCTGCTGCTTAGAGCGCGCAGCCCTGATTCCTGCGCGCGGCCCGGTTTTTGCCCAGCGCGTCGCCCAAGCTGCCCGAGTCGCGCCTCGGCAGCCCGCGCGCGGCTCGCTGCTGCTCCGCGCGCCGCGTCCGCAGCTCGCGCTGCTTGCTGCAGCCCCGCGCGTCGCGTCTGCTGCCCGTGCGTCACGCTGCAGCCCCGCGCGTCGCGTTCACTGCCCGCGCGTCGTGCTGCAGCCCCGCGCACCGCGGCTACTGTCCTCGCGCAGCCCGCTGCGGCTTCGCGCGCCGCGCCCGCAGCTCGCGTAGCCCGCTGCAGCCCCGCGCACTGCGGCTGCCCCTGTTCGTCGCGGCGCCCCCCCCCCTGGACGCCGCCCCTGCCTGACTACCGCCGTCGCTCCTGCAGCAGCTCCCGCGGAGCACCCTGTCACGGTCGCGGAGCAAAGATTCTACCCTCTGCCTAAGCAGCTCCAGCCAGGTGGGGAGCTCAGCCTGCTAAACCCTAAACCACGAGGCTGAGCTCCCCACATGGCTGGAGCTGCTTAGGTAGAGGGTAGAATCTTTGCTCTTGACTATGATGCTATTCTCACTGCTATGTATGCATTGCCTACAAGTGCTGACGATGCCTGTTACCTGTGCGTACCGCCTGACCCAGGTATAGAGCCTGCTGCTCTAGGTACTGGTGAGGCTGCTGCTCTAGGTGCTAGTGTGTCTCCTGCTCTAGGTGCTGGTGAGACTGCTGCTCTAGGTTCTAGTGCGTCTCCTGCTCTAGGTGCTGGTGAGGCTGCTGCTCCAGGTACTGGTGAGTCTACTCTCTCTGGTACTGCGCCTGCTGAGGCCTTGTACACCTTCACACTTGACTCAGGTGCTTCCCGCTCCTTCTTTCGCGACAGCACCACCCTCACGCCGCTTAGTCGGCCGGTTGCAGTCTCCCTGGCAGACCCCTCTGGGGGTCCAGTCCTTGCGCACTCCTCCACGGTCCTGCCGTGTCCAGCGGTCCCGTCTGGCTCCCTGTCAGGCCTTCACCTCCCCTCGTTCTCTACGAACTTGGTGAGTGGTGCTGACCTCCAGGACCAGTGGGTTGACTAAATCACTCCTAGAGGTCAGCGCGTGACCCACTGTACGTGCTCCCTGACGGGCCGCCACCTGCCCACGTTTACCCGTGCACCTGGCTCAAGTCTGTACACACTGACTACTGTGTCCCCTCAGGTCGCTGCGTCTGCGTCTGCATCAGGTCAGCTAGCGGCCCCCTGCTCTTGTCGCGCTTTGTCGCACTAGACCCTCCTTTGGCACCACCGCCTTGGTCACCCCTCGGTGCAGCGCCTTCGTAGCATGCACCGCCGTGTTCTTGTCTCTGGTCTTCCCAGGGTTCTGTGAAAGAACGAGGAATGAATGCAGTAGGAAACAGGTGGGTACAAGTGGGAAAACCTAAAAGTGTTGTACCCCATATTATCTACCCCACTACAGCCTACACAGACTATAGCATATAAGTTTGACAGGTTCTCCCTCCCCTCCCACCCTCGCCTGCTCCTCCCTATCTTCCCTGTGTCGAGGGGTGGCAGCGCGCCGCTCCTCACTCCTCCTCATTTCCCCCGACGACTGCTCCCCTGCAGACCTTGCACATGGACGTGTGGGGCCCAGCCCGCGTTAGTGGGCAGGACCGCGAGCGGTACTTCCTGCTGGTTGTTGACGACTACTCGTGCTACACCACGGTCTTCCCCTTGCGCACCAAGGGTGAGGTCCCTAATGTTTTGATCCCTTGGATCCGCGCTGCCCGTCTCCAGCTCCGCGAGCGGTTCGGGACGGAGTTTCCCATCCTGCGTCTGCACTCTGACAGAGGTGGGGAGTTTTCCTCTGACCTTCTGCAGAGCTTTTGTCGTGGGGAGGGCATTCGCGAGACGTTCATGCTTCCGGCCTCTCCGCAGCAGAATGGGGTTGCTGAGCGCCGCATCGGCTTGGTTATGGAGGTCGCTCGTACATCCATGGTCCATGCGGCTGCCCCCCCATTTTCTGTGGCCGTTTGTGGTCCGCTACACCGCGCATCAGCTCAACCTCTGGCCCCGTGTCTCCTTGCCAGAGACCTCTGCCACACTGCGGTGGACGGGGGAGGTTGGCGATGCGTCGGTGTTCTGGGTCTGGGGTTCTCGTGCCTTTGTCCGCGATACCACCGCGGACAAGCTCTCCGCCCGCGCTGTTCCCTGTGTCTTCCTTGGCTTTGTCCCTGACGCGCCAGGTTGGTAGTTTTACCACCCCACCTCGCGCCGTGTCTTCCCCTCTCAGGACGTCACGTTCGACGAGTCGGTTCCCTTTTACCGTCTCTTCCCCTACCGCACTGCCCCTCTCCCCCCCCCCCCCGCTGCTCTTCCTCGCTCCAGGTGCTCCCCAGGTAGTCCCCCTCCCCGCTCGCGGTCCTGCTCCTTCAGGTGTGTCTCAGGTAGACCCTCCCCCCTTGACTGCGCTGGTTGAGGTCACTGGTGACTCAGGTCCTGCTGAGGGTGGTCCTGCTCGGGGTGCTGCTTCTGGGGGTGCTGAGCCTGGGGGTGCGGAGCCTGGAGGTGCTGAGCCTGGGGGTGCTGAGTCTGGGGGTGCTACTGCTGGTGGCGCTAGAGCTGGAGTTTCTGGAGCTGATGCGGGTGCTAGCGCTGGAGGTTCTGGAGCTGTTGGAGGTGCTGGCGCTGGTGGCGCTGGAGCTGGAGGTTCTGGAGCTGCTGCGGGTGCTGGCGCTGGAGGTTCTGGAGCTGTTGGAGGTGCTGGCACTGGTGGCGCTGGAGTTGGAGGTTCTGGAGCTGCTGCGGGTGCTGGTGCTGGAGGTGCGACGCTTGAGGGTTCTGAGTCTTCTGTTGGGCGGTCTCCTTGGAGTAGCCGGCTTCGTCCGCGTGTGCCTCTCACCCACAGCAGCTGCACGACTGGTACGGTCGCCGTCAGGGTCGCGCTTCTGGAGCTCGGGGCTCTGCCGCTGGAGGTACTTCTGCTAACTTCACTGGAGCTGGGGGTGGTGCTGGTCCCGGAGGTGCTCGTACTGGAGGTACTGGAGCTGCTCAGGCTGGAGGTGCTGAGCCTGAAGGTGCTACTGCTGAAGACCCTGGGTCTGGGGGTGCTGCTGCTGGAGACACTGAGGCTGGAGACCCTGGGACTGGAGGTGCCGGTTCTGCGGGTGCTGCTGCTGGTGGAGCTGGTCCTGGAGGAGCTGGCGCTGAGGGTTCTGGAGCTGCTGGAGGTGCTGGAGCTGCTGGGGGCACTTGAGCTGCTGGTGCTGGTGGCACTGCACAGCCGCGCCTGTTCTTCGCTCCACCGTCTCCGTCATCTCAGCCACCGCCTGACTCTGTGGTTCGCCAGGTTCTTAGTCTCCCTTCATCTACTGGTCTTCCGTTACAGCCTGGCTCACCGCTGCCTGCTCCTTCTCCTTAAATTGAGTAGACAGGGGGTCTTACTGAGCGTCGTGAGCCTGCGTCGAGTCCTTTCTCGCCTGTCCGTTCTAGTAGTTCCGGTCGTCGTGTTCCTCGTCCGCGTCAGCCGGCTGTCCCCGGCACCCACCTCGTAGTCCGTCGTCCTTCCTCTCCTCCGCAGCGTGTTCCTCTGCCGTGTCCTTCTGCGTCTTCTCTGCCTGACGTTCTAGAGCCTGAGTCTGACCGCGCTCGTGCTGCACACCCTACTATCACGCGTCTTCTAGCCACAATTGTCACTGACCCGTCGTTTGAGTCTGCTGCTGCGTCTGCCTTAGTCGCTGAGCTTGTTGACTTTGCTGCTGCCTGTCGTCTAGACTACGCCACTAGTCTTGTTGCTGAGTCTGTCTTTCCTCCGTTCGTCGGGGGTGAGTGTGCTCTTGGCACGGACGTCCTTGAGGACAGGCACGAGGACCTTGAGTGTCTTGCAGCCGCTGCGCCTCATCTCGTGTCCATACTGCTTGCCCCTGAGGGAGACCCGGATGCTCCAGACATCCCGACCCCGCGCTCTTACGCTGAGGTGATCGCTGGTGAGTACTCCTCTCAGTGGCAGACAGCCATGGATGCAGAGATGGCATCCTGGAAGTCCACAGGCATTTACGTTGACGAGGTTCCCCCTCCTGGGGCGAACATCGTCGATGGCATGTGGATTTTCAGGGTGAAGCGGCCGCCAGGTTCTTCGTCTGTCTTCAAGGCTCGTTACATTGCTCGAGGTTTCAGTCAGCGAGAGGGAGTAGACTTCTTCCAGACCTTCTCCCCCACCACTCTTCGGGTGTTGCTGCACGTTGCCGCTCAGTGTGACTACGAGCTTCACTCTCTTGACTTCAGCACAACTTTCTTACAGGGCAGCCTGCACGAGGAGATCTGGCTGCGCCGCCCTCCTGGCTTCACTGGGTCGTTCCCTCTTGGTACCCAGTGGAGCCTCAGACGGCCAGTCTACGGTCTTTGCCAGGCGCCACGTGAGTGGCACGACACACTAAGGACGACACTTGCTGCTCTTGGCTTTACTGCGTCAACTGCTGACCCGTCGCTGTTTCTGCGCACCGACACTTCGCTGCCGCCGTTCAACATCCTCGTGTACGTTGACGACTTGGTCTTTGCCATTGCTGACACTGAGGGTCTCGCCCTGGTGAAGTCGGAGCTGCAGAAGAGACACGCGTGCACAGACCGGGGTGAGCTGCGCAGTTACCTTGGCTTGAAGATCACCCGGGACAGAGCACGCCGCACCATCACACTGACTCAGTCACACTGACTGATGGCACGCCGCACCATCACACTGCTTTTGCGGTTGCTAACTTCACAACATCATTGTCCTCTAATAATGGCACGGCATGTGTGATAGTTACCCTGAACTCTGATTGTTTGTTTTGACACTGTCGGTTTTAGGGTTTGCTTACACAATCCATACCATTCTCCAATTCTAGGCATCCTAGTACACAATCTCCCTTCCGTATAATTCATTAAGGAAGCTGCATTGTTGGAATAGTTTGGTAGGTTGATCCATTAGCATCTATGAGGCGAATGCTGTTGAGAACCATAGTAGTTTGGAAACTTAGGAGATTAGGAACTAGGGTTTTGGAGAGGTTCAGCAAGGAGAACCATGGAGAGGGAAGTTGGCCAAAAGAGGAGTTTCACTATGGAATGAATACAAGATATAGGAATGGGCAAAAGGGAGGGTACACCACCAGCAGTTGATGCTAATACCTAAACTAGTACACTAGCTAGCTGTAGGCAGTTATAAGATATGCAATATAATTCAACAAATGCATGCACCGAAACAATGCCGTCAACAGGGCCTGTACACAGGAGTGGGTGAAAAGGAAGCATAGGACTGGAGAAATCAGGTATTGTGGGAGGCGGGATCGTAGTGGAGCAATAAGAGTTGGCAAGAGCATGCGATATCAGAGTGGGTGTGTTGGGAACCCGAATTTGTGGGGAATGAGATGTGAGATGCAGGGTGAGTTTGGAGTAGGTACGGCGTGGTCACGGAATGAGATAGGTGAGGGGATAATGGTTAGGAGAATAAAGTGGAAGAATGGGGTGGTGGCACTGAGCATGTCAATGGGTAAGTTTATGTGAAACTATTGAGTTCGATGGAAGCAGAGAAAGTTTGATTTGACAAGATGGAAGAAATGATTGCGGAGAGCTCATGAGCGGGAACGGACTTGGGAGTTGTGGATGGAACAGAGTGATGAGCGTAAGAGGGTAGAGGGGTGGGGAGTGCGATGAAACAAGCAGCGACAACAGCGCACGTAAGGCAGCAAGTTGGTGCGATATGATTGCCCCCTTCCACCGTGGGCGTTCTACACATGCAGGCATTGGTGCGGCGGCCAACTGTAAAGGGAGTTGTTCCTGGAGTTGTTATCGGTGTTGTTATGCGCAGGGGTCGAGGGCGATGGCACCTGTGCAGGTGAGTGCTGCCTATAATCCCAGGCGACAGTGCTGTACTGTAGTGAGGGCTTCGCCCTGGGAATGGACGGGAAACCGGGAGTTGGGATGGGAGGGGTCAAGAGGAGAGGTGGGGTGGTGTATGGTGGGGTGGGGTGGGGTGCTACAGTGTCTAGCGTGTGGGGAGTTGCCCTGGGCAAATGGAGGCCACATCAAATGGCTAGAGGGGCTGGCTCGAGGAGCAATGAGCAGATGCACCAAACCATGGGTTGTTGAGGAAGGAGAGGATGGGTTGGAATGGAATAGGGTGGGGGAAACAGAATTACCCCTTGGGGGCAACATAGAATTTCTACTGGGGACAGGACAGAATTACCCTTTGGGCCAAAACTGAACTTGCCCGAGATTTAGAATCTCGCATGGAGGGAAAGAGAATTTTCTAGGGTTGGAAAGAGAATGGCCTGGGGTTGAAAATCAAAATCTGGTCGGTTGGGATGGGAAAACAGGAGGGACGGAGTGGTGACGAGGAGAGGAGAGAGGGAAAGTCTTCAGGTGCGGGAAACAGAGTCCCCCCGTAAGGGCAGGTGAGAAATTTCTACTTCTGGCAAAACAGAAGTACCCCTGGGGGCAAAACAGAACTACCCCTGGGGCAAAATCCGACTTCCCAAACACGGCAAAGCGTAGCCCCTCCAGTGGCGAGGGGTTGTCGTCCTGGTGGGGGCAGAGGAGGTGCCCATGGGACGGCTGGGGACTGAGGTATGAACAGAGGGGTGGTGGCAGGTTAACGGCAGAGCATGAACCAGTCATGAAGGGCAACACGCACGCGCTGCACCTAGCCTCTCCACCGCTGCTTACCTCTACCTCTGCAGCAGCAGCATCCACTTGAAGAAACGCTGCACACCGTCCGTTGGCTCTCCGTCAACGTAGCTGCCCATGGAAGAGGGAGGGGAGGGGAGGAGGTGCGCAATGGGGGAAAGGTATGAGCACATGGGGAATGGCATGGGCAAGGGGGAAAGGCATGGGCAAGGGGGAACGGCATGGGCAAGAGGGAAAGGCATGGGCAAGGGGGAAAGGCATGGGCAAGGGGGAAAGGCATGGACAAGGGGGAAAGGCATGGGCAAGGGGGAAAGGCACGGGCAAGGGGGAAAGGCATGGGCAAGGGGGGAAGGCATGGGCAAGGGGGAAAGGCATGGGCAAGGGGGAAAGGGACGGGCAATGGGGAAAGGTCTGGGCAAGGGGGAAAGGCATGGGCAAGGGGGAAAGGCATGGGCAAGGGGGAAAGGCATGGGCAAGGGGGAAAGGGACGGGCAATGGGGAAAGGCATGGGCAAGGGGGAAAGGCATGGGCAAGGCGGAAAGGCATGGGCAAGGGGGAAAGGCATGGGCAAGGGGGAAAGGGACGGGCAATGGGGAAAGGCATGGGCAAGGGGGAAAGCCATGGGCAAGGCAAAAAGGTATGGGCAAGGCGGATAGGCATGGGCAAAGGGGGAAAGGGATGGGCAATGGGGAAAGGCATAGGCAAGGGGGGAAAGGCATGGGCAAGGGGAGAAGGCATGGGCAACGGGGAAAGGGTCGGGCAATGGGGAAAGGCATGGGCAAGGCGGAAAGGTATGGGCAAGGCGGATAGGCATGGGCAAAGGGGGAAAGGCACGGGCAATGGGGAAAGGCATGGGCAAGGGGGGAAAGGCATGGGCAAGGGGGAAAGGCAAGGGCAAGGCGGATAGGCATGGGCAAGGGGGAAAGGCATGGGCAAGGCGGATAGGCATGGGCAAGGCGGATAGGCATGGGCAAGGCGGATAGACATGGGCAAGGCGGATAGGCATGGGCAAGGCGGATAGGCATGGGCAAGGCGGATAGGCATGGGCAAGGCGGATAGGCATGGGCAAGGCGGATAGGCATGGGCAAGGCGGATAGGCATGGGCAAGGCGGATAGGCATGGGCAAGGCGGATAGGCATGGGCAAGGCGGATAGGCATGGGCAAGGCGGATAGGCATGGGCAAAGGGGGAATTGCACGCTCACCAACTCCGCGTGCAACATGCTCGCCCGTGTTGTCCGCGCGGCCAGCAGAGCGCGCGGCGCTGCCTGGTGAGCGGGGGGGGCGCTGACCCGGTGGGGGGAGCGGCGTGTGGGCGCTGTGACGTTGGAGCCTGTCGTTCATGCACAGGGAGGAGAGGGAGGGGCAGAGGGGAGAGCGGAGGAAGAGACGGAGGGAGAGAGCAACGCGGATCCAGGAAAGGCAAGAGGGGTGGAGGCGCATGCAGTTGTAGAGCGCGCGGACTGCAGTCTTCCGCAGTCGCATGGCGCACATGCAGTCGCATGGCGCACATGCAGTCGCATTGCGGCCATGCAGTCGCATAGCGCACATGCAGGCGGCATAGCGCACATGCAGTCTAGGTGCGCGCTCGTGAATTCACAGCGCGCACACATGCAGTGAGAGACGAGCCCGCACCTAATACGACGGCGGATGAGAGACGAGCGCGGATTGTGGGCCAGTATGGATGAGAGATGAGCGCGGATGCGCGAGGTGCGCGGATGAGATTTCGAGAGCGGATGAGCGACAAGCGCGTCCCGCATTTCGCGCGCGGATGAGCGACGAGCGCGTATGAGATTTCGAGCGCGTATGAGATTTCGAGCGCGGACGAGCCGTGAGCGCGGGTTCCCTAAGTCTTAGAATCTAGGCATCAATGAAGTTGACTATCGAGAGAATTGGTACAAGGAGAAAACCCAGAGGGGTTATACCCCACAGTATCTACCCCACTACAGCCTACCCACAAATATAACATATGCATATCTTTGACACACCCCCATAGGCAAAGTGGGGGAGAGCAAGAGATCACAAGACCAGTCAAGAAAAGCAAAGCAAGCTCAGGGTGGATCACAACGTCACCACACACACTGAGCACAAGCAAAAGGCCACAAGGCCAGTTCACATGCAGAGGTATATATGCAACAAGAACAGTACAGTTATCTCTACCTAGCAAGAGCAAGCATACAGGTGTATATATATAGATCAGAATACAAGCAGAGTCTACAGCAAGTGTGGAAACGTAGGCACAAGGCCCAACAAAGTACAAAAGCGCTGATGATCACCAGACGGAAGTGCCTTGGTGAATATATCAGCAGTGTTGGCCCGAGTGGCCACGTGAGCAAGACGAAGCTGACCCCGCTGCTGCAACTCTCGAGCCAGGAAGTAACGCAGAGCGATGTGCTTCCTTCTGTGATCCAGTCTGTGCTCCTGACACAAGGCAATGGATGTCTTGTTGTCGACGTACAGAACCGGAGGAGAACGAGGCCTCTCTCCCAAGTTGGTCAGCAGGTAGGTGAGCCAGCGTAACTCCTGTGCAGCCATGGCTGTGGCGTAGATCTCAGCCTCACAACTGGAGCCAAGAACAGAAGACGAGCGAGTAGACCGCCAAGAAACAGAGCCAGAGCCAAGACTGAAGGTGTAACCCTTTGACGATCGCTGCGTAGCCTGGTCGTCAACCCAAGAAGCGTCCGAGTGACTAGTGAGGACAACGTCGCCCCGTCCTCCAAGCACGAGCCCCATGCCTGATGTACTGCACAAGTAGCGCAGTACCCTCTTAGCAGCATCCATGTGCACCTTTCGGTGCCGACCAGGAGCCAGAAGGCCAAGAGGGTACGCAAGGTCAGGACGAGTGCAGGTCATCAGGTACATGAGGCAGCCAACTAGCTCTGGGTAAGGACCACTCGGCTCTACGGACTCGTCCGAAGGTGGAGCTGAGAGCGAGTGACCTGTAGCCAGAGGAGTGGCCTGTGGCGAGGACCAGGTGAAGCCGAAGCGCTGAAAGACCTGCTGCACCATGTGTGACTGAGTCAGTGTGATGGTGCGGCGTGCTCTGTCCCGGGTGATCTGCAAGCCAAGGTAACTGCGCAGCTCACCCAGGTCTGTGCACGTGTGTCTCTTCTGCAGCTCCGACTTCACCAGGGCGAGAGCCTCAGTGTCAGCAGTGGCAAAGACCAAGTCGTCGACGTACACGAGGATGTACCGTATGACCCCGGATACAGGCGCCGTCCGATTAAAGGCGCCGGCGCTTATATCTGGAGCATGGCGCTTATGGCCGTTCCTCAATTATAAGCGCCCCCCCTAAAAAACCATTACTTATTATAAGCGCATGTACAATTTTTACTTGAAATTTTGTTAATAACAGTAGCGAATTTCATTTTTGCAGCGAGTCCAAAATCATTTTCGCTTCGTTTGACTCGCGAAGACCTGACTGGCTGCGCGTCCAGTCAGGATGTGCTGGCATGCTTGCAGAATGACGCGAATTTTCCCGTGTGCAGGAAGCAGAATCGCTTCCGCGCGATTCTGCTTTGAGACGCCCTATTGCTTCGACTCGGTTGAAGTGGCAACAATGAAAGGTACATTTTTGGTACCCTATAAGTATGATTTTGTATTTGTCATCATACAAGCGTCGGCGCTTATGGCCGTTACTCAATTACAAGCGCCCCCCCTAAAAAAGATGAATTTATTATAAGCGCATATGCGCTTATATCCGGGGTGATACGGTAGAACGGCGGCAGCGAAGTGTCGGTGCGCAGAAACAGCGACGGGTCAGCAGTAGAAGGCGCGAAACCAAGAGCCGCAAGAGTAGTCCTCAGTGTGTCGTGCCACTCACGTGGCGCCTGGCGGAGACCGTAGACCGGCCGTCGGAGGCTCCACTGGGTACCAGGAGGGAACGACCCAGTGAAGCCAGGCGGGCGGCGCAGCCAGATCGCCTCGTGCAGGCTGCCATGTAAGAAAGCTGTGCTGAAGTCAAGAGAGTGAAGCTCGTAGTCACGCTGAGCGGCAACATGCAGCAGCACCCGAAGCATGGTCATCTTCGGGGTGGGGGAGAAGGTCTGGAAGAAGTCAACTCCCTCTCGCTGACTGAAGCCTCGAGCAACGAAACGAGCCTTCAAGACAGACGGAGAACCTGGCGGCCGCTTCTCCCTGAAAATCCACATGCCGTCGACGATGTTTGCCCCGGGAGGGGGAACCTCATCGACGTAGGTGCCTGTGGACTTCCAGGATGCCATCTCTGCGTCCTTGGCTGTCTGCCACTGAGAAGAGTACTCACCCGCGATCGCCTCACCGTAAGAGCGCGGGGTCGGGATGTGTGGTGCATCCGGGTCTCCCTCAGGGGCAAGCAGCATGTCCATGACATGAGGCGCAGCGGCCGCAAGACACTCAAGGTCCTCGTGCCTGTCCTCAAGGACGTCCGTGCTAAGAGCACACTCGCCCCCGACGAACGGAGGACAGACGGACTCAGACTCAGCAACAAGACTAGCAGCGTAGTCTAGACGACAGGCAGCAGCAAAGTCAACATACTCAGCGACTAGGGCAGACGCAGTAGTGGACTCAAACGACGGGTCAGTGACTACAGTGGCTAACAGACGCGTGACAGTAGGGTGCTCAGTACGAAACTGGTCAAACTCATGGTCCGCAACATCAGGCAGAGAGGACGCAGGGGGACAAGGCAGAGGAACACGCTGCGGAGGAGAGGAATGACGACGGACTACAAGGTGGGTGCCGGGGACAGCCGGCTGACGCGGACGAGGAACACGACGACCGGAACGACCAGAACGGACAGGCGAGACAGGACGCGACACAGGCTCACGACGCTCAGCAAGGCCCCCTGTCTGCTCAGTGTAAGGAGAAGGAGCAAGCAGCGGCGAGCCAGGCTGTAACGGAAGACCAGTAGACAAAGGGAGACTGAGAACCTGGCGAAGCGCAGAGTCAGGCGGTGGCTGAGACGACGGAGACGGCGGAGCGAAGAACAGGCGCGGCTATGCAGTGCCACCAGCACCAGCAGCTCCAGCACCTCCAGCAGCTCCAGTACCCTCAGCAGCTCCAGCACCTCCAGCAGCTCCAGAACCCGCAGCAGCTCCAGCACCTCCAGCAGCTCCAGCACCTTTAGCGCTAGCTCCTCCAGGACCAGCTCCACCAGCTGCAGCACCCCCAGAACCGGCACCGCCAAGCCCAGGGTCTCCAGCCCCAGTGCCTCCAGTAGCAGCACCCCCAGACCCAGGGTCTCGAGCAGTAGCACCCTCAGACACAGTACCTCCAGCCCCAGCAGCTCCAGTACCTCTATTACGAGCACCTCCGGGACCAGCGACTCCAGCACCTCCAGTAGACAAAGGACCAGCACCACTCTCAGCTCCAGTGACATCAGCAGAAGTACCTCCAGCAGCATAGCCCCGAGCTCCAGAAGCGCGACCCTGACGGCGACCGTACCAGTCGTGCAGCTGCTGTGAGGTGAGAGGCACACGCGGACGAAGGCGGCTACTCCAAGGAGACCTCGCAGCAGTAGACTCAGAACCCTCAGGCGTCGCACCCCCAGACTCAGTACCCCCAGGCTCCTCAAGCCCGGGCTCAGCACCTCCAGACACAGCACCCCCAGGCTCAGGACCTCCAGGCTCCCCACGTGCAGGCTTAGCACCTCCAGGCTCCTCACGCTCAGGCTCGGCGCCCCCAGACTTCGCCCCGGCTCCGCACCCCCAGGCTCAGGACCTCCAGGCTCCTCACGCGCAGGCTCCGCACCCCCAAGCTCAGCACCCCCAAGCTCCGCACCCCCAGGCCCAGCACCCCCAAAGACAGCACCACCCCCAGCAGGACCTGAGTCACCAGTGACCTCAACAGGCGCAGGGGAGGGTCTACCTGAGAAACACCTGAAGGAGCAGGACCTGGCGCGGGGAGGGGGTCTACCTGGTGAGGACCTGGGGCAAGAAAGAGCGGCGGGGGGGGGCGAGGGGCAGTGCGGTAGGGAAAGAGACGGTAAAAGGGGACGGACTCGTCAAAGGTGACGTCCTGAGACGGAAAGACACGGCGTGAGGCGGGGTCGTAAAACTGCCAGCCAGGCACGTCAGGGACAAAGCCAAGGAAGACGCAAGGAATGGCGTGAGCGGAGAGCTTGTCCGCGGTGGTATCGCGGACAAAGGCACGAGCACCCCAGACCCGGAAACGCGACGCATCACCAACCTTCCCCGTCCACAGCAGTGTGGGCGAGGTCTCCGACAAGGAGACACGGGGCCAGAGGTTGAGCTGATGCGCAGCGTACCGGACCGCAAAGGGCCATAGAAAATGAGGGGCAGCTGCATGGATGATGGAGGTACGAGCGACCTCCATGACCAAGCCAATGCGGTGCTCAGCAACCCCATTCTGCTGCGGAGAGGTCGGAAGCGTGAACGTCTGGCGGATGCCGTGCTCCGCACAGAAGGCTGCTAAGAAGTCTGGGGAGAACTCACCACCCCTGTCAGAGTGCAGACGCAGGACAGGAAATTCCGAGTGGAACCGCTCGCGGAGCTGGAGACGAACAGCGCGGATCCAGGAGATCAAAACATCAGGGACCTCCCCCTTGCACTACAAGGGGAAGACCGTGGTGTAACGCGTGTAGTCGTCGACGACCAGCAGGAAGTACCGCTCGTGGCCCTGTCCACGGACGCGGGCTGGGCCCCACACGTCAAAGTGGAGAGTCTGCAGTGGAGCCTCTGTGGGAGGGAACGAGGAGGAGTGAGGAGCGGCGCGCTGCCGCCCCTCGACGCAAGGAATGCAGGGCGGCGCAGGCGAGGGAGGGAGGGCAGGGAGAGACCTGGGAAGGCCAGAGACCAGGAAGCGAGAGTGCATGCTACGAAGGCGAGGCAGGGAGGGGTGACCAAGGCGGTGATGCCACAGGAGAGTGTCGTGCGACAGTCGGCGACACTCACACTGGGTAGCTACCTGATCAGACGCGTACAGCTGGGGAGACAAAGGAGTGAAGTGCGACGCAGTGGTGAGGGTGTACAGACTGGACCCAGGCGCACGTGTGAACGTGGCCAGGTGACGACCGGTCCGGGAGCACGTGCAGATCACCACACGCTGTCCTCCAGGAGTAAAGGTGTCAACTCAGTGATCCTGAAGGACAGCGTTGCTCACCAAGTTCGTAGAGAATGATGGGAGGTGGAGACTAGACAGCTCACCAGACGGGACCGCCGGACACGGAAGCACAGTGGAAGACCGTGCAAGCACTGGGCCCCCAGAGGGGTTAGCCAGTGAGACAGGAACAGGTGCAGGGAGGGGAGTGACTATGGTGCTGTCGCGAAAGAAACAGCGGGAAGCACCAAAGTCAAGTGTGAAGGTGTGCAAGGCCTGTGCGGACGCAGTACCAGGGGGAACAGACTCACAAGCACCTAGTGCCATATGCGCTACACCTGGGGCTATACCGGGGTCAGGCGGCACACACAAGGAGCAGTCACTCTCAGCACTAACAGTCAATGCATACATGGCAGCAAGAATAGTCTCATAGTCAAGATCAAAGATAGGTACATCACGCCTAAGCAGGTCTGCCCAGTTGGGGAACTCAGTAGCATCAGGAAACTTGACGCGCCAGGCGTCGCTAAGCCGAGCGAAGCAGCGGTACTCAGTGTGAAACCCTGTGCACGGGCGACCAGCGCGGGGACTTGTGCGAATGATATAGGGGCAGCGACCAGGACCCCCAGACGCCCCACGCCCGGCATACCAGTCAAGAAGCTGCTGGGAAGTGGGGGTCTAGTGCTGACGCTGCTGCTGCTGCTGTCCCTGGCCACCACCGGACTCACCCAAGCCCCCACCACCGCCGCCACCACCACTCCCCCCTCCGCCACCCCCGCCGCTGTCACCGCCACGGCTCCCGGCACCACCACCGGCCCAACCACTACCTCCACCTCCACGACCACCGCCACCACCTCCATCGCCCCTGCCGCCTCCACCACCGCCCCCTCCACCGCCACGTCCGCCACCCTTGCCACCCTTGCCTCCCTTGAAGCCGCTGCGCTTCCCACTCGGAGCGGAAGCAGCTGCAACCTTCTCAGCACCAAGGAGGTCGACAGCAGCAGCTGCGGAGGCGTAGGAAGGGGTGAGAGGGGAGGGGGAGCACCCCTCAAAGAGGGGAGTGCGGGGAGTGCCGCGAGCAGCACCTACAGCTAGAATGTTCTTCTCGGCTGCTAGGAGGTGCTTCTCAAGGTCGTCGACAGTGAGAGAATGGGGGTCAAGGGCGAGGAAGTGGTCCCTGACTGAGCGAAGAGTGTCAGGGAGGCGGGTGATGAGGAAGTAGAGAGTAAAGTACATCGAGGGGTGGTTCTCTGCGAGGAACTCGGCTGGAAGGGCGGCACGAAGGCGAGCGTCACTAGCGCGTAGGTGAGAGATGAGGTCCTCAGCGGTGGTAAACGAGGACAGGTCGGGGAACATGTAGGGTAGCATAAGTCGACCGAGGGCTGCAGTGGCCGGGGAAGAGTAGCGGGCAACTACAGCGCCGTACAGCGCCTTGGCAGTCTTGTGCTGGCTAAAATGCGCGCGCTCTGTGATCGGAAGATGGTTGCGAATAGCGAGGCGCGCAGCAGCATCGCGGGTCTGCCACTGGGAGCGGTCTAGAGCAGGCGCAGTGTCAGCACGAGCAACGGAAGTGCCAGACACGTAATCGTACAGGGAAACACCGTCCTTGGCATCAGTCAGAAGGAACAGTTGCAGGTCGTCAAGCCAGGTGGTAAACTCTACTGGGCGACCGTCAGGATCGAACGCGAGCACGTTGAGAGTCACCATGCGTGCAGCGTAGGCAAGTCTAGTGCGCAGGCGGCAAGGCAAAAGGCAAGCAAGGAGAGACTGCGTGCAAGGCTGCAGTGTCAAACTCATATGCTATAGTCTGTGTAGGCTGTAGTGGGGTAGACAATATGGGGTACAACACTTTTAGGTTTTCCTACTTGTGCCCACCTGCTTGCTAGTTCATTCATTCCTCATTTCTTCACATGGTATAGAGCAGGTTCCCTAGTGGGAACGCTTCTCAGGGCCCACCACTGAAATCAATTTTTCTTCCTGACCGGAGCGCGAGTCGCCCCTGCCCAAGGCGCGCCCCGTTGGCCGCCCTCACGTCGCCTCTCACGGCCCCTCGCGCCACCCTTAGCGGCCCCGCCGCCGCCCCTCTAGGCCCCTCGCGGCCCCTTCGCGGCCCCGTCGCCGCCCCCTCTAGGCCCCTCGCGGCCCCTTCGCGGCCCCGTCGCCGCCCCTAGCGGCCCCGTCACCGCCCTTCGAGGCCCCTCGCGGCCCCTTTGCGGCCCCGTCGCCGCCCCTAACGGCCCCGTCGCCGCCCCTATCGGCCCCGTCGCCGCCCCTAGCGGCCCCGTCGCCGCCCCTATCGGCCTTGTCGCCGCCCCTAGCGGCCCCGTCGCAGCTCCTAGCGGCCCCGTCGCCGCCCTACGCGGCCCCGTCGCCGCCCTTGGCAGCCCCGTCGCCGCCCCTAGCGGCCCCGTCGCCGCCCTTCGCGGCCCCGTCGCCGCCTCTAGCGGCCCCGTCGCCACCCTTAGCGGCCCCGTCGCCGCCTCTAGCGGCCCCGTCGCCGCCCTTCACGGCCCCTTCAGCTGCCAAGCAGCCGCACCGCCGAGCCGCCGAGCCGCCCAGCAGCCGAGCCGCCCAGCAGCCGAGCCGCCCAACAGCCGAGCCGCCCAGCAGCCGAGCCGCCTAGCAGCCGAGCCGCCCAGCAGCCGAGCCGCCCAGCAGCCGAGCCACCGAGCCGCCGAGCCGCCGAGCCGCCGTCGGGCCGCTACTGTTCCTACTGGCGCGCACCGGCCCTACCCACCCGGACTGGTGAGAGCACTCCCTGCTAGACCACTGCTGTCATGGCTACCCCCTGTGTCCTTACCTTTGATGCTGAGGGTCGTGCTGTTGACTTTGAGGTCTGGGTCGATGACCTCCAGCTCTTCCTACAGTGCGATAGGGCAGACGGACTCTCCCTGTTCGATCTCACCTCTGGTGCCTCTCCTGCCCCGCCTGCTACTGCTGACAGCACTCTTCGCTCATAGTGGGCCACACGCGATGCTGCTGCCCGTCTTGCTGTGCGTCGCCACTTACCGACCGCTGAGCGTGCGCACTTTAGTCAGTACAAGAGTGCTAAGACCTTGTACGACGCTGTAGTTGCACGCTACTCTTCCCCTGCCACTGCTGGCTGCCTTTCCCACAGTCGCTGACCTCACTACGCACCTTCGCACTAGTGACACTCGCTACCGCACTGCGCTTCCTGCTGAGTTCTGTGCCAAGAACCCCCCCCCCATGTACATCACTCTCTACTACATAGTCACCCGACTCCCTGACTCCCTTCGCTTAGTCAGGGACCACTTCCTCTCAGTTTGCCCCACCACACTCACCGTTGACCTCCTCGAGGAGCGCCTCCTGGCAGCAGAGAAGAGCATAGTCGCTGTAGGAGCCTCTCGTGGTGACCCTCGTACCCCCGTCTTTGAGGGGTGTTCCCCCTCCCCCCTCTTGCCCTCTGTTGCTTCTGCTGCTGCGGCCGACCTCGTTGGCTTCGAGTCGGTCGGCGCTGCGTCTACCCCTAGCGGGAGACGCCGCACCGGCAAGGGCAAGGGGGGCAAGGGCGCTGGAGGGGCTGGCGGGGGCGGTGGAGGTGGCGGTGGAGGCAGTGGAGGGGGTGGGGGTGGTGGTGGGAGTGGTGGCGGGGGTGGAGGTGTCGGTGGCAGCAGTGGAGGCGGAGGAGGTGGCGGCGGTGGCGGTGGGAGCGGAGGCGGCGGAGGTGGCGGAGGCGGCGGCGGCGGCGGCGGTGGAGCTGGTCGCGGCTCTGCACAGAGGAGTGGCTCCGGTGGTGGTCCGCGCCAGCTGCAGCAGCGCACTCGTGAGACCCCGTCCCCCCAGCAGCTTCGTGAGTGGTACGCTGCGCGTCAGCGAGGTGGGGGTACTGGTCCCTGTACCTACGTCCTCCGTACCGGCGACCGCGCTCGTGAGCAGTGCGGGGGCTCGCACTCCACCCAGCGCTGCTTCGGCCGCCTGACGGACGCTTGGCGTCACCAGTTCACTGACGCCACTGAGATCCCTCGCTGGGGAGAGCTGTCTAGGGCGGGGGTTGCTATCTTTGATCTTGACTATGATGCTATTCTTGCTGCCATGTATGTTGTGTCTACTAGTGATGAGGGTGAATGTTACCTGTGTGTTCCGCCTGACCCGGGCATTGAGGCTGCTGCTCTAGGTGCTGGTGAGGCTGCTGCTCTAGGTGCTAGTGTGTCTGCTGCCCCAGGTGCTGGTGAGTCTGCTCTCTCAGGTACCACGTCGGCTCAGGCCTTACACACCTTCACCCTTGACTCGGGTGCTTCCCGCTCCTTCTTTCGAGACCACACCACGCTTACGCCGCTTAGTCGGCCGGTTGCGGTCTCCCTGGCGGACCCCTCTGGGGGTCCTGTCCTTGCTCGCTTCTCCACTATCTTACCGTGTCCGGCAGCCCCCTCTGGCACCCTGTCAGGTCTCTACCTCCCCTCGTTCTCTACGAACTTGGTGAGTGGTGCTGACCTACAGGATGGGGGGGTTGACCAGTTCACTCCTGCGAGTCAGCGGGTGACCCACTGCACGTGTGCTCGGACGGGCCGACACTTGGCCACGTTTACCCGTCGGCCGGGGTCGAGCCTGTACACACTGACTACTGAGTCTCCTCCGGTTGCTGAGTCTGGTCAGGTAGCTGCGTCGAGTCAGGTGTTTGCTGCAGCGTCCAGGTCTGGTCCTGAGTCTGCTCCCTGCTCGTGTCGTCTCCTGTCCCACCAGACTCTCCTTTGGCACCACCGCCTTGGTCACCCCTCCCTGCCTCGTCTCCGAGGCATGGCCTCCCGTTACCTTGTCTCTAATCTCCCCCAATCCCTCCCTCTCCTCCCTCCGGGGCCTGCCCCTACCTGCGTTCCCTGCGTCGAGGGGCGGCAGCGCGCCGCCCCTCACTCCTCCGAGTTTCCTCCAACAGAGGCTCCCCTGCAGACTCTTCACATGGACGTGCGGGGCCCCGCCCGCGTCCGTGGCCAGGGTCACGAGCGTTACTTCCTGTTGGTGGTTGACGACTACTCGCGTTACACCACGGTGTTCCCCTTGCGCAGCAAGGGTGACGTCACTGAGGTGTTGATCGACTGGATCCGCGCAGCTCGTCTCCAGCTCAGAGAGAGTTTCGGCTCGGACTTTCCTGTTCTGCGTCTGCACTCTGACAGAGGCGGGGAGTTTTCCTCTGCTCGTCTGGGAGCCTTCTGTCGTGCACAGGGCATCCGCCAGACCTTCACGCTTCCGGCCTCTCCACAGCAAAATGGGATTGCTGAGCGCCGCATTGGCATGGTCATGGACGTCGCTCGTACGTCCATGATCCATGCGGCTGCTCCCCATTTTCTGTGGCCGTTTGCGGTTCAGTACGCAGCGCATCAGCTCAACCTTCAGCCCCGGGTCTCCTTGCCAGAGACCTCCCCCACCTTGCGGTGGACGGGGAAGGTTGGCGATGCGTCTGCGTTTCGGGTCTGGGGATCTCGGGCGTTTGTCCGCGACTTGTCTGCGGACAAGCTGTCCCCCCGCGCTGTTCCCTGCGTCTTCCTTGGCTTCCCCCCTGACGCGCCTGGTTGGCAGTTTTACCACCCCACCTCGCGCCGTGTTCTGTCCTCCCTGGACGTCACCTTTGACGAGTCGGCGCCTTACTACCGTCTCTTCCCCTACCGCACTGCGCCCCTCCCCCCGCCGCCGCTCTTCCTTGCGCCAGGTCCTCCCCCGGTAGACCCTCTCCCCCCTCAGGGTCCTGCCCCGTCAGGTGTGTCCCAGGTAGACGCAGTCGAGCCTGTCGAGGTAGCTGTTGACGCGGGTGCTGAGTCTAGGGGTGCGGAGCCTGGGGGTGCTGAGTCTAGGGGTGCTGAGCCTGCGGGTGCCACGTCTGGGGGTGCTGAGCCTGGGGGTGCGGAGCCTGGGGGTGCTGAGCCTGGGGGTACGGAGTCTGGGGGTCCGGAACCTGGGGGTGGTGGGTCTGCTCGTGTGGCCTCTGGCGGTGCTTCGTCGAGGCGGGAGCTACCCTCTCCGCAGGAGCTGCGCGAATGGTTTGCCCGGCGCTGGAGCCGTGTTGCTGGAGTTGGAGGTGCTACTGTTGCTGCTGGTCCTGGAGGTGCTCGTACTGGCGGTACTGGAGCTGCTGGGACTAGGGGTGCTGCTGGGGCTACTGGAGTTGGTCCTGCTGGAGGTACTGCTGGAGCTGCTTGCGGTACTGGAGCTGACGGTCCTGCTGGAGCTGCTGGAGCTGCTGGAGCTGGAGCAGCTGGGGGTGTTGGCGCTGGAGGTGCTGCTGGCGCTGGTGCTTCTGAGGGTGCTGGAGTTGGCGCTGTTGGAGCTTGAGGTGCTGCTGGTGCTGGTGCTGCCGCTGGGGGTACTGGTGCTGTCCCTGCTGGTTCTGGAGGCGCTGCGCGGCCGCGGCCGTACTTCGTTCCGCTCCTTGAGCAGGTTCTTGGTCTCCCGCCCTCTACTGGTCCTGCTCCTCCCTTAGAGTGTCCACAGCCTGTCCAGTCGCGGTCACAGTTACAGCCAGCCTCCCCCTTACCTGCTCCTTCTCCCTACACTGGTCCTACTGGAGGTCTTGCTGAGCGTCGTGAGCCTGCGTCTCGTCCTGCGTCGCCTGTTCGTGCTGCTCGCACTAGTAGTCGTGCTCCGCGTCCGCGTCCTCCTGCGGTCCCAGGCACACACCAGATGGCACTGCGTCCTTCCACTGCTCCTCTGCGTGTCCCGTTGCCGTCTCCTCCAGAGTCCTCTCTTCCTGTTCTTGCTGACCCGAAGTCTGCCTCTCTTCGTGCTGCCAGTCCTACTGTCACGCGTCTCCTGGCGACTGTTGTCACTGACCCTTCCTTTGAGTCCACTGCTGCGTTTGCCTTAGTTACTGAGCTTGTCGACTTTGCTGCTCGCTGTCGTCTAGACTACACTGTTAGTCTTGTTGCTGAGTCTGAGTATGTCTGTCCTCCGTCCGTCGGGGGTGAGTGTGCTCTTAGCACGGACGTCCTTGAGGACAGGCAGGAGGAGTTCCTGTGTTTTGCTGCTGCTTTGCCTCATCTCGTGTTCACGCTGATTGCCCCTGAGGGAGACCCGGATGCACCAGACATCCCGACTCCTCGATCGTACGCTGAGGCGATCGAGGGTCCCTACTCCTCACAGTGGCAGTCAGCCATGGACGCAGAGATGGCTTCCTGGAAGTCCACAGGCACCTACGTCGACGAGGTTCCCCCACCTGGGGCGAACATCGTCAGTGGCATGTGGATTTTCAGGGTGAAGCGGCCGCCGGGTTCTCTGCCTGTCTTCAAGGCGCGTTACGTGGCTCGAGGCTTCAGTCAGCGGCAGGGAGTTGACTACTTTCAGACCTTCTCTCCCACCCTGAAGATGACCACTCTTCGGGTGCTGCTGCACATAGCCGCTCAGCGCGACTACGAGCTTCACTCTCTTGACTTCAGCACAGCTTTCGTGCAGGGCAGCCTGCACGAGGAGATCTGGCTGCGCCGCCCACCTGGCTTCACTGGGTCGTTTCCTCCTGGTACCCAGTGGAGCCTCCGGCGGCCAGTCTACGGTCTCCGCCGTTCTACATCCTCGTGTACGTCGACGACTTGGTCTTTGCCACTGCGTCGGGCATGTGGCTAGTGCTTGGAGGGCGACGTCGAGTGGTCCTCACAAGTCACGCAGACGCTTCTTGGGCTGACGACCAGGCTACGCAGCGGTCGTCACAGGGTTACACCTTCAGCCTTGGTTCCGGCTCTGTTTCGTGGCGGTCTACCCGCTCGTCTTCTGTTCTCGGCTCCAGCTGTGAGGCTGATATCTACGCGGGGGCCATGGCTGCACAGGAGCTACGCTGGCTCACCTACCTGCTGAATGACCTAGGAGAGCCGCCTCGTTCTCCTCCAGTTCTGTACGTAGACAACAAGGCCATGCTGGCCTTGTGTCGGGAGCACAGACTGGAGCACAGAACGAAGCACATTGCTCTTCGCTACTTCCTTGCTCGTGAGCTGCAGCAGCGTGGTCAGCTGCGCCTTGCTTACGTGGCCTCTGAGGCCAACACTGCTTACCAAGGCACTTCCGCCTTGTGATCATCAGCGTTTCTGTACGATGCTAGGTCTTGTGCCTACTTGGCCTCACTTGCTCACTTCTTGACCTTGCTTGTACTGTGATCTATCTATACCTGCACTTGCTTGTTTACCTTTATACATGATCTTGCATGTGAACTGGCCTTCTGGCCTTGAACTTGTGCTCGGAATGTGTGGTGACGTTGTGATCCACCCTGAGCTTGTTTTGCTTTGCTTGACTGGTCTTGTGACCTCTTGTTCTCCCCCACTTTGCCTATGGGGGTGTGTCAAACTCATATGCTATAGTCTGTGTAGGCTGTAGTGGGGTAGACAATATGGGGTACAACACTTTTAGGTTTTCCTACTTGTACCCACCTACTTGCTAGTTCATTCATTCCTCATTTCTTCACATGCAGTGGCGGCGCACGGACTGCAGTGGCGGTGCACGGACTCCTAAGGCAGCACGGAGGGCAGCAGTGGGCCGCGCGTGGGCCTCTAAAGCGGCGCGCGGTGCAACAGCGGGCCGCACACGGGCTCCTAAGGCGGGGCACGGTGCAGAAGTAGGCCGCGCGCTGGCTCCTAAGGCGGCGCGCGGAGCAGTTGCGGGCTGCACACCGGAGGAGGCGACGCGCGGGGCCGGCGGCAGGCTGCGCGGGCGGCTAACGTGGTGCGCAGGCTGCTTAAGTGGCGCGCGCGGGAAAAAAAAAAGGGGCCGCGCGCGTGCAGTCGAGGCGCGCGCGGGCAGCAGGCAAGGCAGGCAGGCAAGTGAGGTAACGTGGTAACGGGTGGGCCCTAATCTTAGGTCCTAAAGACCTCTAGGCTCTAGATACCATCTTAGAATCTAGGCATCAATGAAGTTGACTATCGAGAGAATTGGTACAAGGAGAAAACCCTAAGGGGTTATACCCCACAGTATCTACCCCACTACAGCCTACCCACAAATATAACATATGCATGTCTTTGACACTAAGATCGCAGGTGAGCGCGGGGGTTGGATGAGCGACGAGCGTGGGTGTGCGACGAGCCGAATGCAAACGGCATGAGAGCGAGGGGACGATGAGATTGGTCTGGTGGTGGTGCACGGAGAGTATACAATGGCAAAGCACTTTCCCCGCCCACACGCCCTAGGCTTTCTAGGTCGCGTCATGCCTGCCGCAGCAGTCCAACCCTACGATGGCGTCTAGTTATGACTGTTGCTGGGCGCCAAGAAGACATTGATGCTTCACATGTACGTCACCATTGAGACGTTCCTCACCGTCGAGGGTGTCGACGCGATTTTAGTCAACCTGGTCGTAGCCCTGACCGTGTCGATTATCATTCCGTGACGCATTTTGGAGGGTGTATAGGAGTGAGTGGTCCAAGGCCTGATTAGTAATCTTGCTTGGAGTGAGTGGTCTAGGTGTATTGCCCCTTCTCCCTGGCTTTCGCCTGGTGATTGAACTTCAGAAGTCCCAAATTGCGGGGTTGTGGGCAGGGCCTCAGATTGGTTTTTGTGTACCCTGAGCACTCAGTGTCCCTAGGAGGGTAACACTGATTTTCAATGTCGTCTAGTGTGAAACACTGAATTTACAGGGTTGTTAGAAATAAAACGTTGATCAATCAGGGTTTCTACAACTTCAACACTGATCAGCATAGTTGCTTTACTGGTATGCTGTCATAACACAGCGAATCAGACTGCCCTCACTTTACAATTCCCAAATTCGGCCAAGATTCTGCTATTTCCGTGTCTGATTGGTCAGAAATCTTGTCTGACCAATCGAATAGGACAATTGTTAAGAATTGTTTCTGATCTCTGGTTGTGTACTTGACTGATGATTCGGACTTGGTTCGTCACAGCAGATTCGCCCTGTCGGCAAATTCGACCTCGCACAGTCGTTACGCGCTGTCGCAGCACAGCAAATTCGCCCAATCACAGCAGATTTGCCCTGACACAGCAGCAGATTCGCCCCTCACACAAGAGATTCGCCCTGTCAGAGCATGTTTCGCCAGAAATCCCCTTGGTGTACGGTGCACAGTGACGGCGCGCCAAAACAAGGAGTTTTCGGTTTCAGGGTAGACCCCGATACAACACTGACTCGTCAGTGTCCTCAAACACAAAACACTGGAAAATCAGAGTTCGAAATTTAAAAACACTGAAACATCAGGGTCGTTGAAAAAAAAAAGGCTGATGCATCAGGGTCATGATAAAAAACGGGGGTCAAACTTCAGGAATTCAGGGTAAAATTCCTGACATCTGAGGCCCTGGTTGTGGGTGTCAAGGTGAGTATTCGGAGTCTGCCTGGTGTTAGGACCAACGTTGCAGAGTTTCGCACGGATCCACCCAACCAATCGCGACGATTGTGGACAACTGTTGGAGTCGCTCGAACTTCAGTGTCAATGAATCGGGTAACACAATTCCGAGGCCATCAAGATTACGGTACCGTCATCACCTGGATATAAGACAGTGTTGAATAGTAGGCAGGGGTTGTCTATTATACGGGTGTCTTTTATAAACAGGCTAGCCTCATTATAAGACACCTATTTGTGTGTACGAGATAAGACATACGTGTATTATAATCGAAACTGCAATATATTTTAGTGAAAATTGAAGTACATTTCTACCCTTGCGACACGCGAATTCTGCCACGTGCTGACTCACGTACTACCAAATTTGCCTCTGCAAGTATTCTCCATGACGTGGCGCCCCGAACAATGGTTGCCGAAGTGGCACCTTCACAACATCCACACTCATAATGAGAAACTCTTTTCAAGATGTGTGAAAATATTTTGAAGTCGTTTAAAAAAGTTTCCATTTATAAGACTTGACACCCAAAACCTCCCCAAATACAAGATAACCCAAGCATTTTTTTTAGTGTATGAGATAAGACATATATGTCTTATATCCGGGCGATGATGGTACTAATCTTGATGGCCGCCGCTTGCAATTTGGGCCTTGAGCTTTAAGGTTCAGAAGTGTATACCATAACTACGATACAGGAATCCTCAGAAATTCCACTCTGGTCCCATGTCAGGCAACGATGTCCTCCATCCCTAAAAACGACGCCCCCCGTCCCTAAGAACCATCGAGAAATGAAAGCCAAAATATAGTATGCTCAGGAGGATGTTCTGTTGCAGTGTCGTTAGGTACAAAACAAGGGTCATCCATCTGCCATACGTATCTCCGTCCGAACATAGTCAGCAGCAGTGTGCCCGTCACGACTCACAACATTTCAAAGCTTGAGAAACTACTGTGCATGTTCGAATAAGACGTCACGATGAACGCCTGAGTGATTATCCAGGCGACAAAAAAGGTGAACCACAATTTTATCTTAATTTAAGGAATGTACACATCCATTAACGTAAGATGCGGAACCACAAGTTTACAGGAACTGGTAGCCGTTGTTAGCGACGGCGAGCAGAGCGAAGCCGAAAGCGTGGCCCAGAGCGCCCCAGCCAAGGGTGTCAGCAAGGGTGAAGCCAGCGGGGTCGTTGGTCTTGGTGAACAGCTCGCTCTCCTGAGCGCCGGAGCTCCCTGCAGCGGCGTGGCTCACGCCATTCTGCACGGGGAGACCAGCCCTCTTCAGGGAGTTCTTGTGGTAGTCGTTGAAGCCAAAGCGGCCAGCGGCCAGAAGCAGAGCTGTGGCACCGCAGATGACGGGAGCGGGGTCAACTGCGCAGGTGGTGCGAGCCTTAGACACAGCGAAGCTGGTCTTCGTCTTCAGGCTCACGGCCTTCTGGGGAAGGGCCTTGAGGCCGGAGAACTGAGAGACGGAGAGGGAGGCCTGGACGGCAGCCATGGCTTCAGATATGTGGCTTCAAGGAGCAGCTGCAAAGTTTGTGAAGTGGATGTGTGCGTACAGCTTGCTGTTGGAGCTGAAGAGATCACTTTGTTCGAAGAGGGAGGAGAGGTGCGGATCCAGTCCCTACGACAGCGTGGCAGGGCTGGCGAACGATTCAGTCGAGTGCGATGTTTCCGGGCTTGTGGGTGGGTCAGCGGGAGATTTCTGGTTATCCGTATTCCGCCAATGTTGATTGCGAAGCACGGAATCGCTCTCGGGATGGAGCAATAGGGGGTCACCAGCTGGATTCACCAAATCCACTGGTTGTACCACGAAACTCACTTGCCGAATCGCAGCCACTCACTACACGAAGTGGCACAATTTGCACGTATCGCGTAGATAACATGGAAAAGTAAATCAGAAAGAAACTCATTCTGTTATGAATTGCTTGTTCTTCATTCCGCAGAACTGGTAGTGTAAGGAATTTTCTCGATATGTTCAGCCATTTCGAAGGGCGTCGGCTCGTCTTAGTCTAGGCGCAGTCGTGGCTGCACGCGTTTACGAGAGAACGCGAGGACAACGGCTCCTAGGTGCTAAGGTACGTGAGTCCCTTCGAGTGAAAAATCAAAAGTTGATTTCCTGGGGTGCGGAGATGCGCGGTCCGAAAGAAAGGGGCTCTGAATACCAAGTGTTACGGGTGCAATGAATCGAAGTAGCGAGAATTGCACTAAGGTGTCAAACGAGTACAAAATGTGAGCGAAGGCATGAGCGAACATTTATACGCGAAACATGCAAACGGTAACGCGGTGCGTGCGAGCTAGCTAGTGCTACGCTGGAAGCGAGGCTCGGGCTAGTCCCGAAGCGTAGGCCGACACGGCCAGGCCAGCAGTGCGAGGTTTGGTGAAACAGTGCGCGCGAAGTCGGCGAAGCCCCGTTAGCAGTAACGGGCGAACAACGGCTGCTGCTGTACGCGATGTTGCAGGGTGCTCTAAGGAATATCGAGAAAATTCCTTACACTACCCCCCCCCTTCAAGAAGCCCCCTCCGCTACGCGAGTGCGTGAATATCGCGGAAGCCCCGGCTCCTCAGGTACACTTGCAGGGCAGGGTGGTTTTCGATGTTGGCCAGGGGCACCCAGCTGTCCTCAGTTGGCGTGCGATCCTTCCAGCGAACGAGGAATTCAATCCTCTTGTTTCCCGTGGGGTGTCGAATCCGATGGCTCAGGAATTTTTCGGGCGCGATGATCGGCTCCGATGCAGGGCGAGTCATGGATGGCGGGCGGTGGCGAGGCAGTTCGCTTGTGGTTGGGATGTAGGGGCGAAGCAGGCTGACGTGGAACGAAGGGCTGATATACCACTCGGTCGGTAACAGTAGGTGCGCGGTTACTGGCGTGATCATGTGGCTGATTTGGAATGGGCCACAGTAGCGCGGTCGGAGTTTTGGTACGTCGGGCAGTCGCAGATTTTGCGTGTCGAGTAGTACGTAATCCCCTGACTGGTATGTGACTGGGCGGCGGTGGCGATCAGCGTTGCGCTTAGCGATGACGTTTGCTTTTTTAATTGCTTCTGCGGCTCTGGTGCGGGCAGCTTGCAGAATTTCGGCGAATTGCTGTGCACGTGGTGTTGGGTTGTCCGGACTCGGCGTCATGGGCACTGTAGGGTTTTGCCCGTGGTTCAGGTAGAAGGGGGACTGCTGCGTCGTCGCTGACGTGGCATTATTGTACGCGAACTCGATCAGCGGCAGCTGCTGCTCCCAGGTCGTGGGGTCGTCGCACGTGGCACGAATCAACTGCTCCATCGTCTGATTCGTCCGCTCCGTTTGACCGTCGGTCTCGGGGTGGTACGACGAACTGAACTGTAGCCTGGTCCCGAACTGCTCCCAGAGGTTCTTCCAGAAGTTGTTGGTGAACTTCGTGTCCCTGTCGCTGATAATTGCTGCTGGTATCCCGTGCAGGCGAACAACGGCTGCGATGAACAGACGAGCGGTTTCCTCGGCTGAGATCGACTTTTTGCACGCAGCGAAGTGTGCCATCTTCGTCAACCTATCAACGACGACCATCACCGCGTCGTTACCCCCAGGGTTCGAAGGTAACCCTGTGACGAAGTCCATGGTGACCTGCTGCCAGGCGCGCTCGGGCGGTGGTATCGGCTGCAATTGACCCGCCTTCCGCTTCCTCGAGCTCTTCATCACCTGACACGTGGGGCACGAGCCCACGTGCTGCTGCACGTCGGTCAACAGCTCCGGCCAGTAGTAATACCGCTGCAGTTGCTGTCGCGTTTTTTCTACCCCAAAATGTCCCGAGGTAATTCCGTCGTGTGCCTCCTGCAGTAGCAGCTCCCTCAGTAGTGAGTACGCGGGTACCCAGATGCGGTTGGTGCCTGTTTTTACGTAATAAACTCCTTTAGCTTCTGCCAGTTGCTTGAGTTTCCAGTCGTGAAAAATGGGTCGGTGCGGTATCCGTGGGTGAATAGGCCTGTTAAAAGCGGGTTGGTCTGGGCGAGTAGGATGGCGTGGAGTTGGGCGGTAGGGCGGGTGAGTGCGTCGGCGATGTTGGATGCGCCTTTCTTGTACGTAACCGTGTAGTGGAAGTTGGACTCGAGGTAGTCCAACCAGCGAATCTGTCGTGGATTGAGATTCGGTTGGGCGCGTAAGTACTGTAGTGATCGGTGGTCTGTCCGTACTGTCACGTCGGCGCCAGTCAAGTAACACCGCCAAACCTTGAACGCGTGCACGATCGCCAACATTTCGCGGTCGTGTATCGGGTAGTTGCGTTCGGGCGGGTGCAGCTTGCGGGACTCATACGCGATTGGCTGGAGGCCGTTCCCAAAATCCTGCAACAGTACTGCTCCCACAGCGATGTCACTTGCGTCAGTGACGAGCTCGAACGGACGGTGTGGGTCTGCGATGTGAAGCACGGGCGGTGAGCACAAAATGTTTTTGAGGGCCGAGAAGGCAGCTTGCTCTTTCTCCCCCCACGTGTACTCAACCCCCTTCCTCAGCAGGTCTGTCAGCGGGGCAGTCAGCTTCGCCATGTCGGGGACGAACCGGCGCACGTAGTTGACGAACCCCAAAAAACTCTGCAACTCGGTCAAGTTGGTCGGCGCGTGCCATGCTTGAATCGTCGCAATTTTCTTCGGGTCTATTTCCACTCATGCAGCTGAAATAACGTTTCCCAAAACTCCAGGCGGTCTTGTAAAAACTCACATTTAGACGCTTTTGTCAGTAGGCGGTTTTCACTTAGTATTTTAAAAACTGCTTCGATATCCTATAAGTGCTGTGCTCGGTCAGGGCTGTAAATCAGTATGTCGTCCAGGTATACTATGACGCAGTTATCTAAGAGCGGGCGGAAAGCTTCGTTCATCGTCATTTGAAAAGTGGCGGGGGCGTTGGTCAGTCCGAAGGGCATGACGGTGTATTCGAAGGATCCGTAGCGTGTGCGAAATGCGGTCTTAGGGCAGTCGGGCGGGTTGACGCGGATCTGGTGGTAACCCCCTCGAAGGTCGATTTTCGAGAAAACCCGGGCTGTGCGCAGTTGGTCGATCAGTTCGTCGGCTCGCGGGATGGGGTAACGGGATTTGATGGTAACCCTGTTCAGTGCTCGGTAGTCTATGCACATGCGAAATCCCCCGTCTTTTTTCGGTGTGAACAGTATCGGTGTTGCGAAAGGCGACGAACTAGGGCGAATGAATTCCTTCTCGAGCAGGTAATCGAGCTGCTTCCTCAGTTCGTCCAGTTCGGGCTGGGTCAGTCGGAACTGTCGCTGTACTGTTGGCTGTGCCCCCGGTTCTAACTCTATCCTGTGGTCGTGCGGTCGCTGAGGTGGCAGTCCCGTCGGTAAATCGTCCGGGAAAATGTCGCTGTACTACTTCAACAGTGCTGCCAGGTCACTCGGTACGTCGGCCAGCAGTTTCTGTAAATCCCCTCCTTTGTCTGCTGCCTCGGCTTCCCGAATGTCGACCGCGTACACGTCAGCTCCTGCCGCTACGGCGCGTTTCATCGTGATCGCGTTGACACGCACCGACGAAGACTCAGGCGAGCCCCAGCGAGGTAGGGCGATGTTGTTACCGTTCACTCGCACGGTGCAGTCACCCGTCGTCCAGTCGATTCGCGGATTGTGTCGTCGCAGCCAATCACGCCCGAGTAAAATATCGGTTCCGTCGAGGGTCGTTGCGAGCATTTCCTGGCTAAACGTGAAGTTACCCCCACATCGAATCCGAACCCGTTCTACGCGTTCCCGTATTGCCAGCGGCGTGCCGTCTACCAGTCGTGCGTCGATCTCAGGTAAACATCTGTCTAGTGGCAGTCGCAGTTTTCGTGCTGTAGCAGTGTTGATGAGGCTGTGGCTAGCTCCCCCGTCTACGAAGATTTTAACTAAGTCCGTCCCGATTTTCCCACTAAGCAGTATGGGGCTGTCTACCGTAGTCCCCTCCTTATTCGGCCGAGTGTGGTCGATTGCGTGAACCAGCACAATCACTCGGTGAGGGTCGGTTGGGTCGGGCGAGCGGCGTGACCTGTCAGTAGAGGGCCCGTCTGCTACTGACTCCCAGCGTTTCCCTGCTGCTTGGTCTGTTTCTGCTGCTCAGCTTCCCCCTTTCCCTTAGCGTTTTCCGGGCATTCGCTCTTGCGATGTCCCGGCCGATTGCACGCAAAGCAGCGCCTTTGAACGGTGCGGCAGCGGCATTCGCGGCGACGGCACGTATCGTGGCGCCCTCGTTCGTCCCACGAGGCCGATGTCCCCAATGGCTGCTTCCGTAGGACCCCGGTCTCGGTCGGCGGAAGAAATCAAGTTTCCCCGCCATAGCGAGAATTTCTTGAAAGTTGGTGACGCCGCGAAGCTGGATTTCCTGAGCGATGTCCTGCTTCAGGTCGCCGATGTAGCGGTCGATGCGCTCGCTCTCGTGTATATATCCCACCTGCTCGCATAGCGCCAGAAATCCGCTCGTGTAATCTTGGACGGAACCGAGTTGGCGCCAAGTGCGGAGCTTCTGTCGCGCCGCGATCGAAGCCGCGATTGGCTCAAAACGAGCGCGCAGACCTGCGCACCACGCGTCCCACGTGCGATACTGGGGCACCTCCACGAAATACGACGGCGCCCAGGGTCCGGTTTGTCCTTCCCGTGTCGGTAGAGTCGCGTAGTTCACCGGCTTCGTGACGATGACGCGCCACCAGTCCATGGCGGGTCCTCGCAGCAACGACACGGCGTAGCGAATCTTCGCCGTATCCTCCGAGACGTAGTTCGCGTCGAAGAAGACGTTCAACGTGAAGAGCCACGCCTGAACGGTAGGACCACCCCGCTGACTTGGGTCAAAGCATGGCGGACGCTGCGGCTTTAGCGGCATCGGCGACGGAAGAAATGATTCGCTGGCCGGCACCGAAATCGTACTCGAGGCTGAGTCCTGGCCACATTCGTCGCGTCGGGGTGTGTCGTGCCGTGGTCGTCGTCTCCGTCATGGCGGACGACGCCATCACTTGCGGCGCTTGCGGGTTGCCCCACACTTCCGTGCTGTGATGTCTGTGGTGCGGGCTGAATCGGAGTGCCAGGTGCTTGGGATTGTGCCCGTGTGAGGCCGTTTTGCAGGGACGAGCGTTCTGCCGTCAGCGTCGCGATTTCCTCGGCGCTCTCGCGGATTTGTCGCAGCAGATCGTTCAAGTGCTCCTGCGTGAGAGTCGTGATGTCGATATGTTCAGCCATTTCGAAGGGCGTCGGCTCGTCTTAGTCTAGGCGCAGTCGTGGCTGCACGCGTTTACGAGAGAACGCGAGGACAACGGCTCCTAGGTGCTAAGGTACGTGAGTCCCTTCGAGTGAAAAATCAAAAGTTGATTTCCTGGGGTGCGGGGATGCACGGTCCGAAAGAAAGGGGCCCTGAATAGCAAGTGTGACGAGTTGGTGGAAGTACACATCTGGATCCATCCTTTCCATGTGCCCAACACGCGTACGGGAGCATGGGAACGCTTACGCGGGGGGGCAGCTTGTATACTGAAATGATTGGAATCAAACTAAGTACGGTACTAGGAAAAGGAACATTGTTACGGGTGCAATGAATCGAAGTAGCGAGAATTGCACTAAGGTGTCAAACGAGTACAAAATGTGAGCGAAGGCATGAGCGAACATTTATACGCGAAACATGCAAACGGTAACGCGGTGCGTGCGAGCTAGCTAGTGCTACGCTGGAAGCGAGGCTCGGGCTAGTCCCGAAGCGTAGGCCGACACGGCCAGGCCAGCAGTGCGAGGTTTGGTGAAACAGTGCGCGCGAAGTCGGCGAAGCCCCGTTAGCAGTAACGGGCGAACAACAGCTGTTGCTGTACGCGATGTAGTCGGGCTCCGTAAGGAATGCCGAGAAAATTCCTTACACTGTGGCATTTTGTGAAGTTCATCCAAGGAAGTGCATGAAGAGGAAACAATTCTCATAGCCAAGGTTATCTTCAGTCGTGGACTGTGAGTGACTATTTTGATTGCAAGATTGTACACCAAGCTGATGATCATATAACAATTAGCCGACTAAAATTTCCATTACAGGCCCTCCAGAATTATCTTATAATCTAGATAGCTGCGCACAAGATTCTGCATGCAGTAATCATTGCTTGCCGATGGTAACTCGGAAGGACTTCACAATCTGCAGTTTTTGGGCACAGTGAGGCATTAAGCCAGTGAACAGGCAGCATGAAATGCAGTGACACCCTGACCCCTGATGCACATAGACAGACAGATACAGTACATTGCCCTTCTTGAGAGCAGAGAGTGTAAGGCTCACCTTGTCCACAGTTGGCTTGAATGTAGCAGCCTCGTCCTCAGGATACTGTACGCACAAAATAAAAAAGTAAGAAATGATGATGACATCTCCAACATCAAAGATTTCAACAACTTCCACTTCAACGCGAAAGGTGAAGATGCTGTGGTGCGACAAGTCCTGCCCTTAGGAGGCAAACGTCAGGTCTCCGGCTGTTCATGTTATGGGCATTCGCAGAACAGGCAGGCATGGAGTTGTAGTCCTAACCTGTCCTGCAAAGGTGAAGAGATGTAGCACACGTTCTAGCCCGGAACACAACAGGCAGGCACAGAACAGGCAGGCACAGAACAGGCAGGCATAGAACAGGCAAGCATAGTGAGAAGGTTCTCACCTGCCCGGTGAAGGTGAAGAGGTTGTTGTACCACACGTTCTGCCCCGTGGCCACAGCAGAGTAGAGGTGAACGCAGGGCTCGCTGGGCTTCTGCAGCGTGTACTCCACCAGGTAGGCGTCTACAGGGAGGGGGGAGGCAAGGGGGTGTAGGCAGCACAATTGATTCCAGAGACCTTCTGAGGCGCCCCAACAGGCTTCTGCAGCGTGTACTCCACCAGGTATGCGTCTACAGGGAGGGGGAAGACAAGGGGGTGTATGCAGCAACAATAGATTTTAGACACCTTCTGGGCGCCTCAAAAGGCTTCTGCAGCCTGTAACCCACCAGGTATGCGTCTAAAGGGAGGGAGAAGGTGAGAGGATGGAGGCAGCACAACAAAGACCCTCTGAGGCGCTTGAGAAGGCTTCTGCAGCGTGTAACACTCCACCAGGTTTGTGTCTACGGGGAGGGGTAAGTGATGGGGATGGAGGGAATAGAGACGGATGTAGGCAAGTTCATCCTGGCTCTGCCACACTCAACAAGCAGGGCTGGAAAGAAGAATGTTCTTACTTAGCTAAGTTTCAGAAGTTGGATTGTTTGGACTAAAACAACGGATCCCGAGAGCAAGAACCGAAGACGTTGAGAAGAGGTGAAAACGAGGTGTGGGTGCCGCTCACCATTGGCGGACTTGGCGCCAAGCAGCACTGCCTTCTGCCCGGGACTGGGCTGCCAGCTGCGGTCCAAGCCGTTCACCTGCTCGCACCAGCACCGGCAGCACGAGGCATGGGGAGGAGAGGTAAGTGAGCTGATGCGAGGTGATGAGTGGTGATGCACCGTGATGCATGGTGCACGCTGATGCATGGTGATGCATGGTGCACGCTGATGCATGGTGATGCATGGTGCACGCTGATGCATGGTGATGCATGGTGCACGCTGATGCATGGTGATGCATGGTGCACGCTGATGCATGGTGATGCATGGTGCATGCTGATGCATGGTGATGCATGGTGCAAGGTGAAAAGGAGCAAGCAGTCCAAATTCCACGACCAGCATGAGGCAGAGGCACCAAGGACGTCGCATACCAAGCATTTCCCCTCCCAGTCTGCTGCAGGTCACACACTAATCCCCACTCCCCCAACATTTCCACTCAAACTCCTGACAATGACCCCCACAGACCCCCAGAGCTACCAGATGGCTCCAGAAATGCGCAGCACAGCACAGCAGAGCAGAGAGGGTGGGTTGCTCGGCAGAGCAGTGCAACACTGCAGCAAAGCAGAAGTGCAGCAAAGCAGAAGTGCAGCAGTGCAGCAGTGCAGCAGTACAGCCAGCAACACACACTCCGATGCCACAGCGCAGCAAAGTTCATGACAGGAACCCACCAGCGTTTCAGCAAAGGCGTCCACGGTGCCAAACGACCCCAGCGACGTGAAATCGGCTGCCAAAGGCGTGATGAGGATGGTCACTGCACGGAATCGGGACATTGGGACGACAAGGGACATGCGCGGCGGCAAGAGTGAGTGCAAGGAAATGATCAGAGGGAGTGCCACGCGTGAAACCGCATTGCTTGGCCTGCTGGACAGGACAAAGGCAGAACGAACGACCCTGATTCTCTGGTTTCGTACCAGCACAGGTTGTCATGCAAACGGGTGGAATCAAGTAGCGTTCTTCGTTGTACCACTTCCAGGCCGCGCGGAATCTGAGTCACTAGAGAGAGAGAGAGAAACGCTCACGAGCGTCATGCTACAGGCGGGCTTGAGCATTTCGACACACTCGCTTCCTTCCTTCCCTGATAAACCCTTCCTCCCCAATGAAACCCCCTTTTGAGTGAACCCCCCTCCCTAGTCCCTCCCCTCCCAGTGAACCCTCCCCCTTCCCAGTGAACCCACCCCTTCCCGGTGAACCCACCCCTTCCCAGTGAACCCACCCCTTCCCAGTGAACCCACCCCTTCCCAGTGAACCCAACCCTTCCCAGTGAACCCACCCCTTCCCAATTAACCCACCCCTTCCCAGTGAACCCACCCCTTCCCAATTAACCCACCCCTTCCCAATTAACCCACCCCTTCCCCGTAGACCCACCCCTTCCCCGTAGACCCACCCCTTCCCCGTAGACCCACCGTTAGCATCGGTGCGATCTGGCGGGTGGAAGGCGATCACCTGACGCACTCCCGCCGTGCCCTCGCTGCGCACCCATCCTTGACGCGACGTTCGAGACGGAGAGGGAGGGAGAGAGAGAGAGGGAGAAAGAGAGGGCGGGGCCCAGAGGAGGGGGAGGTAGGGCAGACCATGAGTTATGACGCATTTATTTCAAGTAGTGAGAAGGAAATGGGCTCATAAAATACTGCTAAACTACGGCCTTACCTGCAGGGACCTGGAAGGTATATTTCTCCTTGGGATTCTCGAACGTCACGAAGTCTGAAGCCTCTGCAATGGGAGCACGGATAAGACCAGGAAGGAGGAACTCAAACGAACGGTTGCAACAGATGAGAGCGGCCGGTTAGGACACTGACGCTACCATAGGGAGTCCTTTCCTTTTGGAGCCATCTTCAGCAGGTAAAAAGATATATAAATTCCACAATTTCTGGTATCATCCAATGTGGGCACATATCCAACGGCTGATTCCTTTCGAGGATGTGGTTTTTTAACTGACCTTGCTCCGCGCTAGCTGATCCCACGAGAGTCAACACCAGCGGAGCCGCCAGCGACCCGGCCAACAAATCCCGTCGGTTAACGACGCATGGTCTGTGGGTGAGAATGGTTCAGGCAAGCCAGGAAAGCGATACAATGCGATGTTCAGTCGTTATGGATCTGGCACGGTGCTGGAAGCATACGTCGCAACTGTTGAAATAAAGAGTTATATTTTCTTGTTTTTTTACCGTGCAGCGGAATTAGGCGACTCCGATTCCGATCTAGCGCGCACTGGTCCGACGCAACGAACAGATGGCGACACCGGCTTGGCTAATCTGGGGCCGACGCGAGCGTGGAGCGCGGAGAGTGCGGACGACGAGGCGAGCTGAGACAGCGACGAGGCCATGGTTCGCCGTTTATTCGTCGCGCTGTATGATTAGCAGCTTGGGACTGTTGAACAAGACGACTGTTCTGTTCAGTGAGGCTGCTATGTTTGTGATGAAAAGATGAGTACTGCCTGCGAGTGTCACTCTCAAAGCTGAACGATTCAGTGATCACTGGGGACGCGTCACCTGCGATGGATCATGTATTATCGATCCGCCACCGCGCTGAAGCCCCGATTATTGTTTCCACATCTTTATTGACCCTTTTCAACCTCGCCAAACAACGATCCTGCGCAGGATAGAAAGTAATACAAAATCGGAGGAGGTGACGCGTCCTGAAGGCTGGTCTCCACGACACGATCAGTCCTATTGGCTGAATGTTCCCAGCATACTCGATTGTGCTACATGCATCATTCTTGATACGTGCATCAGCCTGGAATAGTTGGATTAGTGTGAGTTTTTTAACTTGCATCATTACTGACGCGTCTCAACTTGGACTGCGTTTTTTTTTTTTTTTTTTTTTTTTTGTGAAAGCTTATACACCAGGGAGTACAAGCAAAACACAACAGTCGTAACTGTTGGACTGCGTATTGTACTGACATTTGAGAGAGAGTACCTGAAACAGATAGAACAGGAAGCGAGGAGTTCCAGATTCGAAGCATCTCCCTTGGGCGAACTCGCCCTGCTGTCGCAAATTCCTCCACGACAGTCATATTGGTCCGTTGGCAAGTGGACCTGGTAACAGTCCGAGATTGGGCTGTACAACTCGCGGCACTGTAGAGCCTCGTGTCCCTGTCAGGTTTTTGGATTTCGGGCTCCGTTCGGAGTGATTTGTACGTACCTGGAACGTGTGTGTACCGCGCTGCTGTACGTGTTGTTTAACGTAAAACCGGGTCCCGAAACTGCTTACAAACTTTCGGGACACGCCCTTACTTCGAGACTATGTGTAGCAAACGACTAGAAATTTGGTTCGGCACATTCTGTAACGTATTTCGATATTTCGTTGAAAAGTTTGGTGCTTGTGTAGGATGCACAGAGAGGGGTTGGGACAGTCGGGGGGGACCAGGGTCACCTCTGAAACTGCTAGCTGTCTGCCAGAACGTAGGCAAGGGGCGCTAGCCAACCGAATGCGTCCAGGTGTGGCAGATGGGGGGTGAAATGGCGGAGCGCGGAAGGACCCGCAACAGCTATCCCCGCCGAGCCCGACAACCTGCGCCTTTCGGACACGCAGACGGTGGTCTCCGCTGCTCCACATTCAGCACCTGCGCGAGCGCACCTACAAAATATCAGCAAAACTCCCGAGGCGGGCAGATTCACAGGTTCGGTTCGGTTGGGTGATTGACGCGAGTTGGAGTGCCATGATGTCTGTTGGAGCGCACGTGAAGCATGACAACCGCATCATTTTCAACCCGCTGTGCACTCTCTGGAATTTCTGCTCTGAAAGTTGAACATCACGGGCAGGAAAGAGCAAGGCCAGGCGTAGTTTCTTGGGCGCCAAGACGAAGCGAAAGGGCCGATTTGGCACGGCGCACCGACCAGCGAACACTCAGAAGGAGCAGAAACGGCCCAAGATGACCTGATGCACATCCCGTTCAAGTGTACCATCATTCACACGAGTCTGCCCGTGATGGGTTCAACGAATCAAACGCCCTGGCTCCTGCTTTGGAGTTGACTGCGCGAAACCGACGCTTGTGGTGCTGGGTCCTTCCTTCCGCTGCCCGAGCCTCACTCGTGCTCCAGCCCGAGTCCAGAGGAAAACACTGTGCGCCTCGCGTCGCGTCGCATGGAAAATGGTGAAAGGTGTCGCGTGCACGGGCTGAGCGAACCGACGAAAGAATTTGCGATTGAACGAACAATTACGGGTGTGTACACACATGCCTCGCGCACCCATGTGCTTTCTGTTGCTCCCTCCCTTCTCCCCTCGCCCATAATTCTTTCCAGTTCCTTCCATCCCACCACCTATCTGACTGGATTCCAGCTCGTCGTCACATCAGTATAACGAGCTCCTCAACTCGCCTGTATTTCATCCACAGCTTCATTCATCCTGCGAATGTTCCACCAAGAAGGCTGGAAAACCTTCCAACGAAGAGAACGAACGATATACTACCCTGTGACCATCCGACCTTCTTGAGAAGCCCGCACGCACGCAGCAAAACCAGAACCCAACACCTTTCATCACCGACAATTTCCCACGGCGAGTCTAAAAGACCTCGACCTCGTCTCTCGGATTCAGTCCGCTCAGAGCATGGATCACCAAGGGAACGTGGCAACCATGGCGACTTCCCCAGCAAGCAGGCCGCAAAGCGTTCCCCTCAAGAGAAACGCCACCGACTCAAACGCCCAAGCGAGACCACAGGCCCTCAAAAAGACCAAACGAGCACGGAGAGACGACCGCCGAAGCCCAGCTGCCTTCGCACCGACCCTCGCCAGCCCTCCTTACCGACAAGCAGGCACGACTCTCGCTTTTCCTCCGCACCTCTCGACTCCTCTCCCTCCCTTCCAACCCTCTCTTCCTCCTCCGCTTGGACGGCCGCTCATCCGCCTGGCTATTCGTGGGCCGCGATGTCCCCCGTCCACCATAATCACATGCTCTACAATCACTACCTCCAGGGATTCCAACTTCCGGCGTTTCAGAACGGCTCCTGGGCGGTTCCTTCGGCGGTTCCGTCAGCGCTTCCTGCGCTGTCGCCCCTGCCGCTGCGCCAAGAGGGCGCCGACTCAGCTGCAGCCGACGCGAAGGCGGAAATGCAACGTGTCGATTCGTCGACGCACATTAACAGCCTTGTAGCGCAGTACTCGTTCGCGCAAGCTGGTGCAGCCGCCGCCGCCGCCGCCGCCGCTTGCGCTGGTAGCCCGGTTTCCCCCTCCCAGCTCGTCTCGCCGCGTACGGGCTGGCCGCACTCTTTGCGGCGTGCCCCCCGTTCATGGGGCCCATGGGACCGGTTTCATACGCGCCTGGTTTCGGCACAATTCGATCCCCAAAGCCGGCTGAAGGAAGCGCCTCGGCCGGCGGTTCGTCGTCGAGTCACCTGCCGTCGTTGCTCGAGTCGCCTTTGCAGAGCGAGGTTCTGCCTGCTGAATCCGACGGCGAGAGCTGCTGCAAAATCGAGTTGCCGACGGAGCAGATGGACGGAGAGGGAGAGACTGAAGCTGACGAATCCCGAAGGCTTCTTTTCCCCTCAGAGCAACCAGCAACGGACGGTGGGGCGGAAGGGGCGGAAGGGGCGTAACTAAGGGGACTCGCGCCATGCAGCTGTGGCTGGAGGGCGGGGCAGAGGGGGACGTGCAGGGCATGGGCCCGTTTGATTGGCTGGATGAGCCCTCAGGCGCGGAGGAGGCAACGGGGCTTCCGCACTGGGTGCTGGCGGAGCTGGGGGAAGGGGGCGCGGGGAAGAAATCGGGGGAGGCGGTGGAGGAGGAGGTTTACCGTGTGCTGTTCCGTGCTGACTCTATGGAGAGTGCCACAAGCGAGCAGCATGTTACGACTCCTCTGTATGAGACCCCTTTACAAGCACACGAGGCCAAGGATGAGCAGTATGAGGATGAATCTACCCCCACGGGTACCAACAAGGCTGTAACTGGAACGCCTGCAGGAGAGGAGCAGGGATTAAATACTGTCTCCAACGCAGGCAGTGCAGATTTCGGGACTACGAGCATTGGAGATTTGGTGTTGGGAGGGCTTGTTGACAAGCCAAGTGCGCAGGTTCTAGAGGACAGCAGCACTGAGGACATCTGGCACGATGTGAGCGCGTTGTCTGATTTTTTGGCTGCTTCCAGCAGCCCCATTGTGGACAGTGAACTCTGCCTGGAGCTTCAGGATGTTCCGGACTGGCAGTTTTGAGGAAGTATGCACATCCTCTGAGTTGTTTGTTCTATACTTAGACACTCTAATTACTGAGTGCTTGCTGTAATGCTTGTTGTGGAGTCATGTGTGCCTGTCATTTGGTGTATATACTATTTTGTCTGTGAAGCCTTCTTTCTGTGTGGTATGCCATTAGCCAGAAAAATCTTGTGCCCAAGTGAGAATTAGAGTGTGGCATAGCACACATTGTATGAATTTTTGTTCAGACCTCTGAGAGAAAATGAGGGGTTGGCTAAGTAGTGGACATCCGTCTATTGATGGGTGGAGGAGTGGAGGAAGAAAGGGAGCTGATGAGAACGTGGGCACAAAATAGTGTCGGTGCTGGGATTCGAGCCCAGGTCTCCACGGCCACATCGTGGGATTCTAACCGCTTTATTTACAATGTATATGTGTACAAAAGTCTTAAGATAGCCTAGGAGACAAGTGTCGAGAGTAATGTTTGAGTAAGGAGGGACAAGGAGATACAAATGTCGACCTAAAGTGTTGTACCCTTTAGAGGGCAACTCACAGTAGCCTATCTAACAATATATAGAATATATAAACATTTGACACACCCCCATAGGCTAAGTGAGGGGCATCAAAACAACCAACGGAAACAAGGGGTCACAAGACCAGTCAAGAACAAGCATAAAAAACAAAGCTCAGGGTGGCGCTCAGAGTCACCACACACTCCGAGCACAAGCAAGTGGCCACAAGGCCAGTTCAAGAGTTTACTAGAAGCACAACAAGTAGAGCAAACAGCAAGTCTACAGCAACCGAGGGCCTACCTCAACAAGCCGCAACTGCACACAGAACCTGTGGTGGTCACCAGGCGCCAAGGCCTTGGTGAAGACGTCGGCAGTGTTGGCCTGTGAGGCCACAAAGTCCAAACGTGCCTGACCGCGTCGCTGCAACTCTCGCAGGAGGAAGTACCTCACGTCAATATGCTTCACTCTGCTCTCCAGTCGAGGCTCTCGACACAGGAGGATCATGGCCTTGTTGTCAGCGTACAAGGTCGGTGCAGAGCGAGGCCGCTCACCAAGGTCGGCGAGCAAGAAGGTCAACCAGCGAAGCTCCTGTGCCGCCATGGCACCAGCGTAGATCTCTGCCTCTGCACTGGAAGTAGCCACAGACAACGACCGTGTAGACCTCCACGACACAGCACCAGCTCCCAGACTGAAGCAGTAACCCTGAGTCGAACGCTGAGTCTCCACGTCGTCAGCGTAGGAAGAGTCGCAGTGACCAGTCAACGCCACTGGCTGAGTCCCTCCAAGCACAAGCCCCATGCCTGATGTAGTCGCCAGGTACTTCGCCACCCTCACAGCAGCTGTCCAGTGGACAGGGCGGTGTCTCCCAGTCGCAACAAAGCGAGAAAGGATGCTGAGTGGAAAGGCGAGGTCCGGTCGAGTACAAGTCATCAGGTACATGAGGCAGCCCACCAGCTCTGCGTAGGGTCCACTGGACTCAAAGGGCTCGTCAGGAAAGGGGCCCGTGAGTCTGTGGTCAACAGCAAGAGGAGTGGGCTGTGTGGTGGAGAACTGGAAGTCGAACCGCCGAAGGATCTGCTGCACCATGTGTGACTGCGTCAGTGTGATGGTGCGAGCGGCTCTGTCCCGGGTGATCTGCAGGCCAAGGTAGCGCTGCAGCTCACCCAGGTCAGTGCACTTGTGTCTCTTCTGCAGTTCGGACTTCACCTGAGCCAGGGCTGCCCTGTCTGCTGTAGCAAACACCAAGTCGTCGACATAGACAAGGATAAAGAAAGGAGTAGAACCCGCTCGAACAAACAGCGACGGGTCGGCGGAGGACGGGCTGAACCCAAGGTCACGAAGCGTGGAGCGAAGAGTGTCGTGCCACTCACGGGGCGACTGGCGGAGACCGTAGACTGGTCGCCTCAGGCTCCACTGGGTCCCAGGTGGGAAGGTGTCAGTGAAGCCAGGAGGACGGCGCAGCCAGATCTCCTCGTGTAGTCGGCCCTGGAGGAACGCAGTGGAGAAGTCGAGGGAGTGCAGCTCGTAGTCTCGCTGCGCTGCTATGTGGAGTAACACCCGAAGAGTAGTCATCTTCGGGGTCGGGGCGAAGGTCTGGAAGAAGTCAACTCCCTCACGCTGACTGAAGCCCCTAGCCACGTAGCGCGCCTTGAACACCGGCGGTGCTCCAGGCGGCCGCTTCACCTTGAAGAGCCACATGCCATCGACTACGTTCGCCCTGGGAGGGGGAACTGCGTCGACGTAGGTGCCTGTGGATCTCCAAGACGCCAACTCTGAGTCCATAGCCGCTTTCCACTGAGAGGCCCACGCCCCTGACACTGCCTCGCGGTAAGTGCGAGGAGTCGGTATGTCAAGGGCGTCGGGGTCTCCCTCAGGGGAGAGCAGCATGGCACACACAGAGGGAGAAGCGGCTGCCCAGTACTCCAGCTCAGACTCTCTGTCCTCTAGGACGTCACAGCCAAGGGCAAACCCACCCCCGACGGACAGAGGACGGTAGGGAGGAGCTGGCACCACACGGGTGGCGTAGTCAAGGTGGCTGGCGGCAGCAAACTCAGCGACAGCGGCAGTAAGAGCCGAGGCAGACGACGGAGGGAAACGAGAGTCGGTGACAAGAGTGGCGAGGACACGTGCGGCAACAGGACGAACAACGCGGTAGTAGTCAGAGATAGGAGTGGGGAGGGCTGGTAGGGAGGACGGAGGAGGAGACGGGAGAACGGACACAGGAGAAGGAGAACGACGACGAGACGAACAAAGGAGGGCAGTGTGGAGGTCAGTAACAGGGGACGAGTGACGAGCACGCGGAGGACAACGAGTGATCAGGTCGCGACGGACAGAGGGAGGAGGAGAAGACTAGACCGCCGGACGGTCGTCAGGAGGAGGCAACGGAGGAATAAACACAGGAGGAGACTGGGAGCGGACAGGAGGAGAGGAGGAAAGGCCAAGGGCCCGCAGGCCACTCACAGGTGGGAACAACCGCCGCTCCAGAGGAAGCTGCGGTGGCGGCTGCGGCCGCTGCTGCTGCGGCTGCGGCTGCTGCTGCTGCGGCTGCGGCGGCGGCTGCGGCTGCTGCTGCTGCTGCTGCTGCTGCTGCCGCTGCTGCTCCAGAAGGTCCAGCACCCGCAGCTCCTGCCGCTCCCTCTCCAACCGCTCCTGCTCCTCACGCTCACGCCGACGGGCAGCCTGGAGACGCGTGTCGTGGCGGTGGGGAGGCGGAGTGGACTCCGCAGAACCAGGGTCTCCAGCGTCAGTCCCCTCAGACTCAGCACCCCCAGAACCAGCACCGCCAGTGCCAGGACCTCCAACTCCAGCACCCCCAGAACTAGCACCGCCAGTGCCAGCACCCCCAACTCCAGCACCCCCAGAACCAGCACCTCCAGTGCCGGCACCTCCTGCTCCAGCACCCCCAGAGCTAGCGCCACCTGCGCCAGCACCTCCAGCTCCAGCACCCCCAGAGCTAGCGTCACGTGCGCCAACACCTCCAGCTCCAGTACCCCGCGACCGAGCACCCCCAGACCGAGCACCGCCAGCGGCTGCACCTCCAGCTCCAACACCAACCGAGTCCAAAGTAACCTGTCGCGGAAGTGCCGAAGGCTGCTGAGGGGACTGTGAGGAGGACTGCGGGGAGGGAGACGCTACCTGACGCGCGACCGAGGGTAGAGGGGTAGCGTGGGACACACCAGACGGGGCAGGACCTGGGGGGGGCGGGGGTACCGGAGGAGCGGGAGCAGGAGGAGGAGAGGGTGCGAGGAAGAGAGGGGGAGGGGGTACCGGGAGACCTCGACAGGGGTACCGGGTGTAGTAGGACACGGACTCGTCAAACCGGACGTCACGGGAGTCTAGGAACTGGTGGAGGGGAGGGTGGTAAAAGGACCAGTCAGCAGAGTCCACTGGGAAACCAAGGAAGACACATGGGACGGCGCGTGCCGAGAGCTTGTCCGCGGAGGTGTCGCGAACAAGTGCAAGGCAGCCCCAGACTCGAAAGGCCGACCCAACACCAGGGGATCCAGTCCAAAGACTGGTCGGTGAAGCCTCGGGCCGCGAGACACGCGGCTGGAGGTTCAGCTGGTGTGCGGCGTAGCGAACCGCGTGGGGCCACAGAAAATGGGGCGCACGGGCATGAATCATGGACGTGCGGGCGATGTCCATGACCAAGCCTATGCGGCGCTCAGCAACCCCATTCTGCTGTGGGGACTCTGGCAGCGTCCAGGACTGGGTGATGCTCTGTTCGCCGCAGAATCCGCCGAGAATGCCGGAGCGAAACTCGCCCCCACGGTCGGAGTGAAGACAACTGACTCGACGACCACGAGTGCCCTCAGTGGCTAGAAGCCACCTGATCAGCGTAGCAGTCACCTCGGACTTCTTCGCAAGAGGGAACACTATGGTGTACCTGGAGAAGTCGTCGACGACCACCAGAAAGTAACGCTCCCTCCCAGACCCCTGCGTCGGGGCAGGGCCCCAGACGTCCAAGTGGAGAGTCTCGAAGGGAGCGGTGGCCGGACGAAGGGAGGAGGAGTGGGGAGTGGCGCGTAAGCGACCGGCGACGCACGGAGAGCAAGGAGGGGCAAGCGAGAGAGGGAGCGACGGGAAGGTGCGTGGGAGACCTGTGACTAGTCCCTGACTGAGCATGCCACGAAGGCGAGGGATCGACGGGTGGCCAAGACGGTGGTGCCACAGGACGGTGCGGTGGGCGAGAGAGCGACAGGAGCAAGACGCAGCGACTGGACTGGACACAGCGACCGGACTGGACACGACTACCTGGCTAGACACAGCAACTGGACTGGGGACCTGAGCCGGAGGGGACGCAACAACCTGAGGGGAGGACGCGACCGGGGAGCGCTCGGTGTGGAGAACGTAGAGACCGGAGCGGGGCTCCCTGGTGAACGTGGCCAGAACAGCACCTGTGGTAGCGTCAGTACAGACTGCAGTCCGCCCCCCCCCCACAAAGGTAACGGTGATCCCCCTGTCCTGGAGGTATCCAACACCCACCAAGTTCCGAGTGAACGAGGGGATGTGGAGGCCGCGCAAGACACCAGAGGGGACCACAGGGCACGGGAGGGTGGTGGAGCTGCGCGCAACGGCTGGTCCTGAAGAAGGATCAGCCAAAGCTACCGGAACCGGAGCAAGAAGTGGTGTGAGGGTCGTGTGGTCGCGGAAGAAACACTGCGACGCGCCAGAGTCCAGCGTGAACGACAGAGACGCCTCAGCCGGAGGCGTGTCAGGTCCGGAGGCTATACAAGCACCTAGAGCAGAAACACAAGCACCTAGACTAGAGAGGCACAGGTCTACACTAACAGGAGGCAAACATCCTAGACTACGAACACGCGAGCACACAAATCCATCAGCACTATAGTCAACATCAGCATACAAAGCATACTGACGAGCATCGTCCATAGACAGTTCAAATACAGGAATCTTACGGGCTAGCAGGCGAGCCCAGCGCGGGGTGGTCGCCTCAGGACCCCAGCGTGCACGGTAGAGGTCGTCGAGGCGGCGGAAGCACCGCGCTGCAGAGTGGTCGTCGCGGCCGCAGACACAGGGACTGCCAGGTCCGGTGACGCACCAGTGGTCGCAGGGGCCGGTGTCGCGCCGCGGGGGGCGAGGGGCCCAGCTGGTAGTGCTGCTGCTGCGGCCAGTGCTCCCGGGTCCTCCAGGTCCCCACTGTGGCGGAGGGCCCCAGTGCTGCTGCGGACCCCACTGCAGTGGGGGTCCCCACGTCTGAAACTGCTGTGGTGCCTGCCACTGCTGCTGTCCCTGGTGCAGCTGCTGTCTCTGCTGTGGCTGCTGCTGCTGTGGCTGCTGCTGCTGGGGCCCCGCACCACCGCTGGTCGAACCTCCTCCAGCAGGTGGGTCAGCACCTCCTCCAGAGCTCCCTCCGCCTGGGGCAACACCGCCACCACTGCCGCCCCCAGGGCCGCCTCCACCACCGCCACCTCCTCCACCGCCGCCACCCCCCTTCCCCCCTTTCTTGCCCCCCTTGCCCCGTTTCTGCCTGTCAGCGGCAGAAACAGCTGCAGTGTCCTCAGAAACCGACACAGCAGCAGAGGCACGTGTAGCAGTGAAGGTAGGAAGCTGGGGGACAGCACACCCCTCAAACAAACGAGGGGCAACTGCGTCAGTGGCTGAGGCAACAGAGAGGAGGTTACTCTCGATCTTCCCGAGAGTGGTTTCGAGAAGATCAATCGTAAGCTCACTGGGGTGATGCTGGAGAAGTGCGTCACGGGCAGTGGAGAGGCGGTCAGGGAGACGAGTGACTACCCAGTGGACTGTGAGCCAAATAGGAGGAGGAGCAACAAGAAGCTGAGCCTCAGTGCAAGCTGCTCGGTAGCTAGCGACAAGGGAGCGCAAGTGTGTGGCTAGGTCAGAGACAGTCGCAAAAGAGCCGAGGTCGGGAAACACGAACGGCATGAGGATGCGGCTGAGGGAGGCAGAGGAAGGGGTGGAATAGCGTGCAGAAATAGCATCATACACCTCCTTCGCAGTCTCTACCAGGTCGAAGTGAGCGGCCTCAGTCGGTGGAAGGAGCTCGGTCAGCGCGAGTGCAGCCGCAGCGTCACGGGAGTCCCAAACGTCCCGCGCCAAGACGAGACGAGCGTAGTCCGCCTGTGCCTCCGGAGTCGGGGGGGGCACGGCAGGGAGGGGCTCGGGACGCGGTGGTGCCTGGAGGGCGCCGGACGCGTGGGCGTACAGGGTGGCGCCGTCCTGGCGCTGACTGGTGAGATAGCGCTGAGTCTGGCGGAGCCAGGTGCCGAACTCTATCGGGCGCCCCTCTGCATCGAAACGAAGGCGGCGGGAGGAGTCCATATTGGACGCTAGGCTAGGAACAGCTGGAACACGGAGCAAACGGAGCTAGGAGCGAGGAGCGCCAGGTGGGACTAGGCGAGGTACTGCTGGAGCACGGAGGAAAACTGAGCTAGGAACGCCAGTCTAGTAACGAACGGAGCTGGGAGTTAGCTGACCTAGGAGCACACGGCTGGAGGAGGCAGGGCTGACGAGCCGATCGAGGAGCCAGAGGGTCGTTCGAGGGGCTGGCGGAGCGAGGAGAGACCTAGCTAACAACGAACGTCAGGACTAGCCTAAACAGCTAAGCGGAGCGGCCTCCAACCGCGACGGTGCGAAACACTATGAGTATGAGTGACGCTAGTGTCGAACCAACGGAGGTCGGGTGGTCCTGGGTGGTGTGCGCGCGTGATAAGGGGATGTGAGCGTTTGGAAGGGGCTCTGAGCGGTTGGAAGGGGCTGTGAGCGGTTGGAAGGGGCTGTGAGCGGTTGGAACGAGCTGTGAGCGGTTGGAAGGGGCTGTGAGCGGTTGGAAGGGGCTGTGAGCGGTTGAAAGGGGCTGTGAGCGGGTGGGAGGGGCTAGCTGGCGCCAGCTGCTGGCGGCTAGGTTCCGGTGGCTAGCTGCTGCTGGCGGCTAGCTTCTGCCTAGCCGTGCTGCTGCTGCAGGAGCACGCGCTGCTGCCTAGCCGTGCTGCTGCTGTAATGCACACGTTGCTGCCTAGCCGTGCTGCTGCTGCAATGCATGTGCTGCTGCCTAGCCGTGCTGCTGCTGCAATGCACGCGCTGCTGCCTAGCCGTGCTGCTGCAGCAAAGCACGCGCTGCTGCTGCAATGCGCGTGCTGCAGTGGCGTGCGCGGCTGCCGCTGGCTAACGCGCGCGCTGCTGCGGGCTAAGAACGACTACGCGGGCCCGCGGGGGGGGGGGGGGGGGGAGAGTCCCTTCTGGAGCGCGACGAAACGAGGGGCCAGCGGGGCCCTGTAAACGCGACGAAAAACGAGGCCCGCGGGGGCCCTTAAACGCGACGAAAACGAGGCCCGCGGGGGCCGTCCTACCCGCGACGAAACGGGGCCTAAGGGACGGGCGCCTCGGGACCGGCTAAGGGAGGGAGCGGAAGCGTGGGAGGGAGTAAAAAACCTACTCTAATACCATCTTAAGATAGGCTAGGAGACAAGTGTCGAGAGTAATGTTTGAGTAAGGAGGGACAAGGAGATACAAATGTCGACCTAAAGTGTTGTACCCTTTAGAGGGCAACTCACAGTAGCCTATCTAACAATATATAGAATATATAAACATTTGACAAAAAGATACAGACGGATTTGAGCATCAGGAGGCTACCTAACTAGCAATGGCCCAACTGCAATCCTAGGTTGAGACCCCCAATGAGGTCTCAAGAACCAACACCAAGGTACGCAAAGTCAGCCAAGGAGGGTGGGGTGGGATCTGGTGGGGCGGAGGGTGTGTCAACACTGTAACGAATTTGTGTCCGACGGCAGATGGTTCGAGCCTGCTCACGCTGGTGCACCAAGGAAATCCTCTTGAAGTAGCTAGTCTCGAAGAGCTCTGGAATCAGGTCAGATGCACCACCCATGTCACGAAGTCGAGTCGCCCCTCGTCTGCTGCAGTCTTTGATGAAGCTGAGAAATCCCGTGCTGAAGCAACCGAAGGTTTCAAGAACGAGAGGAAGAAGCTTCACGTCTGGGCGGTTTTGTAAGGAAGATGCATACAGGGTCCGCTTCTCAGTTTCGCGAGCAGATGCAGCTGAGCCGATTACTGATGCAGTCTTGGAGTTTGGGGGACCATGCTGCGGGTCTGCAATTGAAACATCTAATGCCCACGTAGTCCCAGAGCTGATATCACGGCATCTGATGTCTGGGCGACGTCCTGAAAGAAGGTGGGAGTCCTCCAGCTGTACGACGTAACCAAGCTCGGACGTGATGCGATGAACCTCAAGCTTGATGGCGTCGTGGACCCTGGTAGGCTCGTTAGAGGATGGGCAGCGGAGGACGTGAGAGACGACTGAAGGGTCTGTGAATGCCGAGCCACAAGTGCATGTGCGGGTGGTCGTGAGGTGTGGAATGGGGAGGCCAAGACGAATAGCGGCTGCAATACACCACTCCGTAGGTGACAGCTGCATATGCGAAGAACATGGAGACACAGTAAGCCAATCGCCAGCATGGGGCCCTTGTAGGGAGGTTAAACGGGCCAAATGTTGGGGAGAGGTTACTGTGGATCGCACGCGCTCGAGCATGACAGCCTCCAAGTGCTGTGAAAGGTAGGAATATAGCTTCTGTGGATAGCCAGCGTGAAGTGCGGGCCAGGTAGGGAAGTGCTGCCGAATGGTAGGATGAAGTTTGGACATGGCTGTGGGAATGCATGGGTCAAGGCGGTCCATGGTGTCTGAAGCGATGAAGGGACGGAAAATAGGGGAGCCATGAATGGTGAAGCATGACGAGAGGAGTGAAACTGTCTGTGCCCAGCTGCACAGGTAACTGAGAGAAGCAGTTGCAGCTGAAGAACGGAGGCCGAACCCACCAAGGCGAATGGGAAGGAATGGCTGTCGGTGTGCTGTGGCAGTGTGGTCAAACGCAGGAGGCCAGTAGTCAGAGCCGATGAGGCGAACAAAGTGGTCCAGCAAGGTGTTGTCCCAGTCAGTGTGAAGCTCTTCTACCTCGGGAAATGGTGCAACTGTGCGGAGGAGGAATGAGGGACGGGCGGAAATGCAGAGAGTAAGGAGGCGAGAGGCAGTCTGTGGATCATGAAGGTCATGCAGGAGAGGCAGTGATGAAGAGAAAGAGTGGGATTCTAACCACTAAACTACACCGACATGCTACATAATAAAAGTGTTTTTATTATTAAATTTTACCAAGATCGAATTGTCAAACCATGTCGTTGTGGTGACGCTTCCTGCTTTTCTTCCGCCTGATCTGGTCCATCACCTCGCTGGGCAAGTTTCTCTCGTCTACCAGTAGCAACTGCATCTTAGTAGTTGACCTGCTAGCAGGTCTTCCTTCGGATGAATAACAGCCATGGGTATCACTGGCCTTCTTCCGTTGCTCAAGTCGGTGACGAGACGCACGCACATACGAGAATATGCTGGACGCAGGGTAGCCATTGACACGTATTCCTGGCTTCATCGCGCTTCATATTCTTGCAGTCAGGAGCTTTGTCAAGGCACGCCGTGTACGAGGTAGGCAATGCCAGATTGATTCAGTGAATTTCGCGATTTTCTGACAGTTTTTCTCGTGCAGTTCCGCAGCGCATTAAGGTTAAAATCGTCGTAATCCGGTTCTAGCCTGATCCTAGATGTTAAGAACCCCGAGGGTATACGAAGGAGAATTCGTAGACTATGAAACGTCGAAGTCGCTGGTTTCGTACGATAGGCCAGCAGCATTTTCTCGATCGTCCTTTTCTAGATTACGATCGCATTCTTACCGGCACGTTGCTTGATGAAATACACGTTGCTTACACTTGGGATCAGGGAGTGACAAGCATAGACATATGGTTCAGGCGGGGAGGGTAGCTCTTAGGGTTGATTTATCAGGGTTTGAGCGTTCAGGACGCTAAGTGGGTTTCGTCATTTGAGAGTCCTGTAACAGCGAAGCCGTCGCTTGAGGGTTTGGTGGCACTGATTTTTTTCCTCGATTTGGTCCTCATTTCAGGCGCATTCATTGCAAAATGCGTTCTCAGCATCGTAGTCTTTTTTGCTCCCTCGTCTTCTTCCCCCCTCTGTATTTCCGCCAGGCACATTCAATACTGCATGAACAAGGTCAAACTCCTGAGAGACAATGGCGTCATTCCCGTGCTCGTCTTCGACGGCGGAAAGCTTCCCTCGAAATCCCAGCAAGAATCCAAACGAGACAAGTATGTAGATAATGTCCCCCCCCTCGGACTGGAGTTACATCGAATCGAACCATGGTTCTGTTTATTCAGCAATTGCATGGACTTTAACTTCTTCGTACATTTTCGAGAATGATACATCCAAGACATTCGTTCATTTGCCTGCAATCTCCTCTGTATCACAAACTGCAATTCCAGGTTTCAGCGAACTTTCTTCCTATCACCAAATTTCTGCTTTTCTGTGTATTGTCTGTATTTTGCAGATCAAGGAGGGAGAACCTTGAACGAGCGGAGCAGCTGTTGCTGAAGGGCAAGCGTAGTGAAGCAAGGGAGTGCTTTCAGAAGGCTGTTGACATCACACCTGCCATCGCTCACCAGCTAATCAGGGTCTGGTCATCACCAGATTATTGATTTGTGGTTGATACCAGTCCTCCTTTACAATTTCCTGATGCTTTCACCATATATTTCGCAAACCATCCCTCCGCTCATTTTCCTGAATGTGTATTGGTTACATTGTTTGCAAAACGTCACTCTTTTTCTTTACCCTCCATTCTCAGGTGCTGAGGCAGGAGCACGTGGAGTACGTGGTGGCACCCTACGAAGCCGATGCACAGATGGCGTATCTCTGCACCAGCGGCCTCGTGCACGCAGTAATTACAGAGGACTCCGATCTCATCGCCTACTCCTGCCCGCGGGTCCTCTTCAAAATGGACCACATGGGGCACGGCGACGAGATCGTATACGCCAACATAGGCCAATCACAGGAGCTCGCTCTGGCGGATTTCATCCCGCAGATGGTCCTCGAGATGTGCATCCTCAGCGGCTGCGACTACCTCGACAGCCTTCCCAAAGTTGGCCTCAAAACAGCCCACGACTGGATCCGAAGGCACAGGAACTATCAGTCAGCGCTGGCTGTAGCGAAGCTGAATGGGCGGGTGGTGCCGGAGGAGTATGAGGGCGCGTTTGAGCAGGCGCTGCTGACGTTCCTGCACCACCGCGTGTACCATCTGGCGGATGAGCTCATGACTCATGTCAACCCGCTGCCTCCCACGCTTGGACCGGACACGGATCTGTCGTTTCTTGGACCATATCCTACTCAGCGTGCTTCGTGCCTGTCCTCACTTACTCCCATTCTTGCCCTGTTTTGCCCCTAAACATTCTAAAAACACATTCTTTTTCGTTTTGCTCTTTCATTTTGTTTCCAGCTCGCCAAGATGCTCGTTTCTCATGTGATAGTTTCCCCTTGACTGTATGCTTTCACTCTCTCCCGTGCTTCCTTTACTTCCCCTCTTCTCCCTATTTCGTTCTCTTCTCTTCCCTCCCTTCTTCCCCCACCATCCACTGTTCTTTCGTTCCACTTCAACAATCTCCACTGAGCTCGCTCCAAGCCTCGTCCGTGCGATTGCCCTCGGCTATGTGGATCCCATCACTTACGAGCCGTTTGATGTAAGGCCCATCACAAAAGAGCCGATCAATGTACGAACCATCGCATTAAAAGCTCTTTGATGTGATAACAACCGCGGATGAACCATTTGGGGTAAGATTCCGATGCACTGCACTTGTAAATGCTCCAAGTATGCGTTTTTTGTACTGATCTTGTGGGTTCTACACATGAGATAGGCTACTCAGGGTTTTTAGAACCGCCTTTTCCAAAAGGTTTTCTTTCCCTGCTCCACGGCTCTGTTTAGTAACCACTTGGTGCTGCATAGTAACCACCCGCCACCATGCTGTTTTGTCCTATTTTTTTACATGTTTTGCAGGCGGAACCCGTACCCAAGCCACTGCCACCAGCTCAGTCACCTCGACTGAGGCAACACACCCAGGCAGGCGCAGCAGCTTTTGCAGCAGCAGCCGGAGCGGCAGCAGTAGCAGCAGCAGCGACATCAGCACGAGGGGGACAAAGCGCGGCTACCAATGGCAGGCCTGGCAGTGGTGGGCCGGGGAGATCACCAATGCAGCTGCCAGTGCAGAAGAACAAGCTATCTAAATACTTTCGTGAGTGCTCCGGTCTGGTCTCATGAGTACTTGGTCCGGTGAGTGCTTTTGTCTGGTGAGTGCTTTGGTGCATGCGCTCAGCCGGTTCTATGCACAATACGCTGTCCCCTTTCCTCTCCATCCACATCTCAACAATCCTTCTTCCCCAGTCCCTGTGGATCCTGCTGCCAAGACGCAGTACCAACATTCCTCGCTGACGTCTCTTGCCTTCTCCTCTCCTCCCCTCACCCCGTCTTAACAACTCTCCTCTTCCAGTCCATATGGCTCCGGCTGCCAAGAAACAGTTCCAGTTACCTCGTGACGCGCCCATAACCTATATTTTTTTTGCATCTGAAACATTCGCTGCGCTGCACTGTTTCCTCGCTGACGTCTCTTGCCTTCTCCTCTCCTCCCCTCACCCCATCTCAACAACTCTCTTCTTCCAGTCCCCACGGCTCCGGCTGCCAAGAAACAGTTCCAACCACCGCGAAGGTCGCCCGTAACGCCCCCGGTCCAGTCAGCCTTCGAGCCGTCTCGTCCTGAAGCTGCTGCCGAGCCTGGCCCCTCTGGCTCGGCAAATCAGCCAGGTGGAAACAGCAGCGGAAGGGGCGGGCGTTCTGTGAGGAGGTCAGCTGCAGGGCAGGGGTCTGCAGGGTCCACAGCAGGTGAAGGCTTGATGGGAGCGGAAGAGGGCAGTGGTGAGCCGATGGTGGGGGAAGACTTGGTGCAGTTTATGGCAGGGACGGTACTGGAGGAGGAGAGGCAGCAGCAGCCACAGCAGGAGCAGCAGCCGGTTGCAGCTGGGCCAAGAGCAGCTGTTGCCCGTGTGTTCCAACGGTTCACTCCACCCCGCTCCATTGCCGAAGCTGGGACCACTCCTGAGCCACCATCGCAGCAACGGCAACCGTACAGGCGAGCAGCACCACCACGTGTCTCTGGAGATAGGCAGGAGGGTACGCCAACTGAGTGGGACCAGTTTGTGTTGCGGGGTAGTGAAGGAGCCCGAGGAGAGGAAGAGAGAGCAGAGGACGGAAGTGAGCGATCGGAGGGTGTGTTGAGAAGGGGCCGAGATTTGGATGAAGAGTGGGGCGTAAACGCAGACCTGGATGCAGATTTAGATGAGCTGCTGCTGCCTCCTGCCTTTGACCTCGTGAATGACGTGCCAGGCAGTCACGAGATAAGGCAAGTAGGACGGAGGCCAGGAGGGTGGAGGGCAGGCGGATGGATGGGCATGCGAGGGGCAGCAGGCGCAGCAGGAGGAGGAAGAGCGCGGGGAAGAGGAGGAGGGGTGGGATTCGGAGGAGGGCGGGTGGTAGGGCTGGGGGTGGGTGAGGCCGGCAGCAGCAGGCAGCAGGCAGAGGCGGTGTTTGACTCGCCGAAGCGGATGCTGGGGAGCGGGCGAGGGGTGCAAGGGCGGGGAGTTCGAGGGAGAATGGGGGCGGCGCACGTGGTGGTGCAACAGGAGATGTCCTGCTCCACATGTGTGGTGAGTCCCTCCTTCCTATCTTTCCCTCCTGTTTCTCCTGCCGTTTTCTTGACGATTAGTCACCCATCATCGCCCCCTGGTCACCTGTGTAATAGCTCGTGTCGTTAGCTAGCTCGAATGGCTGAAAACCGAGAACCTTCGTCCTTGAATCACAACCCAGTCAGCCTCGCTCCTAGAAGTGTACTCCTTCCTTCACATGCTGTGCTGGTTTGGTCACTTCGGTGGAAGATGCAGCTTCCACCCAGTAGAAGAGCTGGCCCAGCTTCCTTTCAGCAGAGCACAGATGCGCAGATGCGAGGCACTGGCCTCTTTCCCTCCCCCTTATCCCTGCAGACTTCCGTCAAGCCCTTCAGGTTGATAGGGTGAGTAGCCTGTTCTAGTCCCAGCTTCGCAGCCTCTCAGGCTATCAGTATCAGTTTCGGCGCAGCTACAGAGGCCTCCTGTGCGCCACAGCCTGGGTCCTTTTATTTGTCTTGTCTGTTTTGGTTTTCCACTTGCGCTTTTTTCCATGAGCCTTGTGCTATATTCAACCGTCTATCTTACCAGGATGCGTTGTGTGTGCTGCGTGTGTGCCTTGTCATGCACATTGAATCTCTGCTGTTTCGCCTGATTTTTCCACGGACACGCCGTGGTGTGATGGTGGGTCTTCTCTGCTCCACGGTGGATCTACTCTGCTGCTTAATTGGTGGCTATCACTATCTTTGGGCGTGCGATGGATGACAACAGGGCTCCGAGTTTCTGCTAACTCCACCTGCCAAGCGCCCCTGCTTTGATGACGGTATGTCTGTATTGTTTTTCATTCATTGTAATGTGATTGTTTCTATAGCATCTATCTTATGATTTTCCAAATTAGCATCTGGGCAGAGGCCGTTTTATGCAGGTGCGGCCTGTCCAGACTCTCCAGTCGTCGTTTCTCTGCATGGCAGGTGCACCTCCAGCGGACGCCAGTTTCTTCTCGCTCACAGCAACCCACACCATCCGCACAACACACACTCTCTCGCACATGCAAGCACACGCCATGCATGGCATCGAAATTGACCCATTTGCCGACCCATGGCCCGTGGGCCACAGCAGTGACCCCCTCCTCCCGCACGTCCTTCCATCCATCAGCCCCTTCGGCCCTGCCAGACCTTTTTCTGTGAGAGAATTGCAAGGAGAGGCGGAGGCGGTGGAGGAGGAGCAGCAGCAGCAGCAGGAGCAGGAGAGGGAGGAGGAGAGTCCTTTCTTTAGGCCCGCCAGAAGCTCTTTCCCTTTTGCGCCTTCTCCTCTGCTGCCTCCCTCTCACTGCAGTGCTGCTGCTTCTCTACATCGCCGCCCACCTCCTTCTCCTCTTCCTCGTCTTCATCCTCGTCGTGCAACCACGGGTTTATTCACTCCCACAACTCTAGCTTCCCCACCCTCAGCTGCTGCTGGGAATCCGTTTGCTTCACACGTTCACCGCAGTAGCATGCCTGGTTCCGCTGCAGCTGGAGCTATTGTTCGCACCACTGCTGCCGCTGCCGCTGCCTCTGTTGCTGCTACTGCTGTTGCGTCTGCTGGTTCAGCAGAGGTGGAAGAGGGGTTGTTCTGGCACGATCGGGGCTCTGGTGCGGCGGAAGGAGCAGATGCACCAGGCGCAGATTATGCAGATGCACTAGACCAGGCAGATGGGGGGGGTGAGAGGGATTGTGGAGATGATGGGTCTGATGGGCCCAATGGGGCAGGTGGCTCAGACAGGGCAGCTCGGATAGAACGGGCTGGTTCTGCAGTGCAGGCAGAGGGTATGGAGGAGGATGAGGGGCCTGGTAGGGCAGGATTCAATGCACCTGGACGGCAGGGTCTTGTGTTCAGGATGCCGGTAGCTGGTCTGCCTCCTGGTAGGGGTTTGAATGCTGGTGCTGCAGGACGAGCAGCACGAGGTGGCAGAGGGAGGGGGGTGGGTGACGTTACCGGCACAGTGCGAGGGGATCGCAAGAGAAATCTGGCACGGGGGAGTGCGTTTTTCAGAGGGAATGCTGCTGAGGGTTTTGAAGATTGTGATGCTGAGGATCTGGGGCAGGCTGAGGGTTCTGAAGGTGGTGATGCAGGCAATGGGGATGGAGAAGGGGAGCGTTATGGTGGTGGTGGTGTAGATAGAAACGAGTTAGGTGATACAGGGGATGGGGCTGCAGGGGAGATGCACATCAGGAGTGGGAGTAGCGGCATGAGTGGACTGTCGTTTGCTACTGATGTTTCACATGTGTTACGGTACTCAGCGGTGGGGAAGGATGCGATGGGCAAGGTGGCTGCGAAACTGGCCAGCTTCAGACACACTCCAGCGGAGAACAAACCGAGAGGGAGGATGGGGCGCCGATTGGGGGGCTTGAAACGACAACGGTAAGGGTGTATACCGGCTTCTTTTGTGTATGTTAATGTTTGTAGCGTGGGCTGGGTTGAAAATACTGATATTGACCTGTGTTGTTTTGTTTTTTTGTTCGATGCAGATCCCTTCCAGGCCAACAGGCTTGTTCGTTTCAATTCCGACTCAAAGACGCGAAGATGGATCAGTTTGTTAGGCGCAATGCCCTTCAGCCTACCAGCGTTGGTGTTACCTTTTCATCGAAGGAGCATTCACGAGCGATTTTGGAGTTCGATCTCTAGCATCGTAAACCATTACCTGCTGTAATCTTTATTAATATTTACCTTCCAATGGTTCTATCACATAAGTTGCAGCATTTCCTTCACTTCAAGATCCGTATAAAATGAAGTGACATGCTGCCTGATGATTCTTATAGCCAGTAACGCGGATATGTTCTCCACATTTGTCATACCAGTATGATTCGACTGGGTCCCTCGGTTTCATCACCACTACAAAGCATGTCCAGCATTGCTCAAGAACGAAAGCTGAGAGCATTGCTCCACCAGCTTTTGCTTCAACAGATTCCAACACGCCCTGAACTTACTGAAACGGTTAGGGGGTGTCCAGCTCGTTCATTTACTGTTCGTAAAGCCCTTCAGTTACCACAATTTGCGTTGTAACACTGAGTTTTACAAAAATGCCAGACACGATCAGCTCCCGTTCACGATACGGCACACCCCCTGCACGTACCTCGAATCGTGTGACGCACGTTACAGGAATCAGCGTGCGCATCGAACAATGGTACAGAACCGCGTCCTGCCCACTACAGTGAGTGCCCATCGTATCGCGAGCTTGATTTCGCATGTCCCGCCTGACACTCGCCAAAACCTATAGTGGAAGTGTTGGCCTGGCGAAAATTCTAACGCTTTGGTTGACGAGGGAACTGGTTACCTTGGTTGCCACACGGCCCCTGCACTGTTGAAGTCTGTGTGGGGGGATGGTGTCCGCGCGCCAGAATGACAGAAAGGGTGGACTCGAGCAAGGCACGTTCGTTTATAGGTACAGTGTTCAGTTTTGAACCCCGGATCGTGAGGAGGTACTAGATTTCCCGAAATGAACGAGCTGGACACGCCCTTATATCAGTTGTGTCGTTGAGTGGCCACAGATGCTTCCTTGCCAGCTCGTCCTCCTCATGATGGTTGCCGTCACTCGAAACACCACATACCTCGTCACGAGCCGCCGTCGCGAGCTGCTGTCACGAATCCCGCAAGCGTCGCGGTGCTCCGTTTGCTTCCCTTTTCCTTCCTCACACGCTTCCTGTCAAGCGTGACAAGACTACCTGCTTGATCAGCCTCTTGACTCCACAGCAGTCGCCTGGATGTACCAGTCAATTCCAATTCTACTCTCACGCACCGCAGATTTTTTCCAGTCGATTCGCGAGCCCAACTATATACCAATGACCTCTCGCAATCGCCGTCCCTTCCCGCTCTTCGTACGGCCCGATCTCGTCCATCTGGATAATGGCCTCTCGTAGCACTGTTCCCGCCGGTCAGCCCGTCATTTGAGGCGCCTCAAATCAAAAGCCACAAGAATCATCAGTGTAATGGCTCCGCGCAGCGCTGCTCCAACCCAGTCCGTCGCGCGGCGCTCGCCGCGGCGATGGCTGCTCGCTGCCCTCTTGCTTCTTCTGCTCCCCTCCTCGCTCCTCATCCTCTCCCACCACCTCCACCTCCTCCATTCCCCCACCGCGTCTCACGATCGCAGCTCAAGCCAACTCACCTCTCCCCTCCCTCATCCCGCTGCCAAAACACCTCATAGTTTGACTTTCCCGCTACCCGCTCCAACCACCACAAGAACCGCTGTAAAAACAACCTTGGATGGGTTTAACGAGCATCCCTCCTCCATCATTCGGCTGCTGAAGACGGAGCTAGGGAAAGAGGATCCGGACACGTCAGCATGGAGGGACGGTGCGGATGGACGTAGCGAAACCAGCTTTGGGGGAGACACAGAGGGGATCAGAATAGGGAGAAGTGGAGCAGACGACGGGGGGGATGATGTGGTTCAGCAGCAGCAGAAAGAGGAGGGGGAGGAGGAGGAGGAGGAGCAGAGGCAGGAGGAGCAAGAGGAACAAGAGAAGCAGGAGGAACAACAGCAGGAGGAGCAACACCAGCAGCCTCAAGACCAGCCCATACCTGATCCAACAGCCAATCATGGCGATTCCGCTACTCCTCTCATTTCCACCGACATTCCCTCCCCCGACATCCACACTCCTGCTTCCTCTTCTTTTTCCTCCTCTTCTCCGTTCGCGCCTCAAAAGCTGACGTGGCACCCACACCCGGACCGATACCTGTTGGCAGTGTGCGTGCGCGGGCAGGTGAACCACCGCATTCAACCGCATTGCCTGCCTCAACCGCCACCTCATCCGTTTCACTCCACTCACCTCCCCTTCTACTGTTCTCTGCCTGTCCACCCCACTCATCTCCTCTCAACCCTCATGCCCGGTGGGTAAACAACAGCATAGGCTGCCTCTGCCCCATCCTTGCTGCCCTCCTCAACCACTCCTTTGTGCTCCCCTTTTCCCTCTCCCCTTCTCCCTTTTCCCCCCCTCAGGTGAACAACCGCATTGGCTGCCTCTACCGCCACCTCCTCATCCTTTTTCGCTCCGCTCAACTTCTACTCCCCTCTTCACTTGCACCCCACCCCTCTCCTCTCCCCCTGCGTGCCCATCAGGTGAACAACCGCATTGGCTGTCTCTACCGCCACCTCATCCTCGCAGCCCTGCTCAACCGCACGCTGCTCGTCCCGGCCCGCCTCCCCTCCCTCACCCCGCTGCTCTGCCAGCGGGGCACATCCGGCCGCGCATGCCCCTCCTACCCGCTCCCCCTCTTCTGGGACCTCAACCACACGAGACGCTGCCTGGGTGCCGCCTCCGTGATCAGATCAGACGAGTTTGCCGCCCGGTTCAGCCGCCCAGTGGAGGTGAACCACATGCGGTGCTGGCACGGGCCGGAGGGGCTCTGCCACCCGACGTATCCCATAGTGAAGAAGAACTGTTTGGTGGGCACGGCGCTGAGTTACGTGGCTGAGAATCTGCGGAAGAAGTTTGGCGGGCGGAGAGTGGCGAGCGATGTGGTGCATGCGATGCTGCTCAACGGGTCTTCTCTGCAGCCTCACAGTGGTGTGTCTGAAGCTGATGAGTCGTCCAAAGATACGGAGTCGTTAACCTCGCCCTCCCTGTCGGACGAGCCCACAACTGTGGGAGACCACCTGCTGCAGCTCACAGGGAGAACGCTCAAGCACTCCTCCTCCTCTTCCTCCTCCTCCTCTTCCTCCTCCTCCTCTTCCTCCTCCTCCTCTACCTCCACCTCCTCGTCCTCCCCTTCCAACCCTGCATCCTCCACCTCGCTGCCGATCCGTCCCACGCCCATCGACCCCATCCGCATGATAATGCTGCACCAGCCTGGTGCCGTCTCCATCCCGCCTTCCGCCACGGCCTCTGCGCTCTGCCTGCCGCGCTTCGTGCATGTCTCTGATGTGCTCCGTGCGTACGGCCCTCTAGGGGAGTCTGTGCGAGTGCTGGCTGTGGGGGACCTGGTGGGGACGGCTGTGCTGGGCCTGCCTCACAGGTACGCGCTGCTGCAGCAGAGGGCGCGGAGGTGGGAGGAGAGCGGGGGAAAGCGGCAGGGTGGGGCAGGAAAAAGGGAGGGCAGGGGGTTGGGTGGGAGAGAGGGGCAAGTAGAAGAGAAGGGGTTTCAAGTGGAAGGCTCATCTGCGGCTCGAGGCAGAGATGGATCATCTAACCTGGGGGATGGATATTCCGGAGGGAGGAATCTTTGGCTGGATAAGGATTTCGTCCGCCCGCCCGGTGGCCGGTGGCTGGGGAGTTCGGGCAGCGGCGGTCTCCGAGATTGGCTTAGTATTTTTCAGTTCCTGCCCGGGTGCCGCAACACAGCGGCCATCATCCCGCCCCCGGCGGTCTTCCAGCGAGCTCAAGCCATCATCCGATCCCTCTTTGGTGCAGCAATGGTGGATGGTGGTGCATCTGATATGGGCGGTTCTGCGGAATCGGAGACAGGTCATTCTGGTGGTGACGTCTCAACAGAGGAGGTTGGAGCAGGGGAGGGTAAAGCAGGGGACACTGGAGCATCGACTGACGCTGACCTGCCTGTTCCGGCAAACCTGCCAGCATTCCTGGCAGTGCACTGGCGGCGGGGCGACTTCCTGCAGTTCTGTGCGCGCTCAGGGCCGCCCGGCTTCTGCTTCTACTCGCCCGTGCAGGCCGCGCAGTGCGCTGCTGACGTGGCGCGCCGCAACGGGCTCGTGAACGTCTACGTGGCAACGGATGCTGAAGACAAGGAGGTGAGTTGGATGGGTGCGGATCTGTTGTCTTGTTCTGCCTTTCTTACTCTGCGTGTGCCTCTGTCTCACTCCCACCACGTTTCACTTATGCTCCCTTCCACATTCCCTCTGCTTCTCGTCTTTTGATTGGCTACAGTTCCAAGAGTTTCGAGAGACATTGGGTCCAGAGTTCACGGTGGCGAGACTCCCCTCTTCCCCATCCCCTCTATTGCCGGACCCGCATCAAGATCCTCTGTTGGGGCTGAGGCATGGGGCTTTCCTCAAAGACGCAGCAAGCCTGCTGTACACCATATTGGATAAGGTTATATGTGTTTACTCCACTGTGTTTTTAGCCACACCATCATCTACACTCTCTAACGATGTTGCTCGTATAAGGGAGGGGCTTGGCATCCCTGCTGCGATGGCTGCTGCTGCTGCTGTTGGAGCAGAGGAGGAAGCAGTGGGGGAGAGTGCGGAGGTGAGAAAAGGGGTTGATTTTGGAGAGAGTACTGGAGTGGAGGAGGGAAGGGATGGTGCTCTGTGTGAGGGGCAGAAAGAGTGGCATCCTATGGATGGCTTACCCAAGAAGCTCCAACAATTGAAGGCCTTGAGGATTCTGTCGAATGATAAGGGAGAATGGTAAATCTCCTAGTGAGCTTTGATCGATGTACCTAGTCTTGTAGTCCCTTGCGTAGTGGTTAGGCTGCTTCTTTAATCGTATCATAATAAAGCAATTAATCGTGGTGTACATTCTCCCACCTGCGGCGCACCATGTCACGCACGCATCAATCAGTTCAATCAACCCTTCCGGCCGACTTCCGCCGAGTTGCAACTGACACAGCTTCGCAAGATGTCGCACACGTCGTCGAAGTCATTCCCAAGGCACAATGTCCATCGTACGTAGGAATCAAGAATCAGGGGTGAAGGGGAGAGTAGTCTGCCAAAAAACAGATTCTCGAGTTTTCCCGCACCTGGCATTCCGAAATTCCCCCCCTGCTCTCTCAGGCTTGTCAATTCATGACCAGTCCTCGTGACCAGCTGAGAATCTCAGCGAGTCTACTGTCCCGAAGCGTTTGGCACTTATCTATAGGACCCTCTTACTCGTGAGTTCCACTTATGGCGCTCCACGACAAAATGCTGCCTTTCAAGCCTGATTACTGCGCATGACCTACTGATTAGGGTCCGTTGAAACTCACAAGAAACAGTCCATGGATTCTCGAGTCGGCGCAAAGTCCTTCCACGGCTCGGCACTCAGCTGGTAAAACACCCATTGTGCTGGAGTCATGCTGAACTCTGGTGCCGAGAATCTGTTGATGAATTTCTGAGTCGGCTCAAATAACGCGTCGTGCTTGCCGATACCCACCAGAAAGGACACAGATTGTGCGGGTTTCTTGACTCGGCTGACAAGAAGCTGTTTGGGAATTTCTCTCTCGACTCCATAATCACTTCGTGCATATCGATACTCGGCTAGCAAGAGCTAGGTCATGGATTCCGGAAAGCACGTACGGAGAGACCTTGATACAGATTGTGCCGGAGCTCCTGCTGACTCATCAGCAGGAGCAGCCAATGGCGTCGCTCGACCGGACCTACATTCCATGCTCGGACCGGACCTATGCGAAAGAACAACATCGTCGATGCAGCGTTATGCGTCGCCGCTGAAACAGCAGCAGCAGCCCCAACAGGAGCAGGAGGACGAGGAGGAGATCATTTCCTCCCTTAAAGACTCTGATAGCTTACTTTTGAAAGATGGGAGTCCGATTACTGATTCCACCCATTCTTCCCAGAGTCTCAAGCTTTCAAGCTGGCCTTTCTCGAGTAATTCCCCGATTTCAAGAGTCTTGTGGTCTCCCTCTGTCCTCCTCCTCCTTGCCCTCGCCTTCCTCCTCGTCGTCCTTTACACTCTTTTCCTGCAACCTGACTCGCTCCTATCCACGGATGCCGTAGACTTATCCATCGGATCAGCCAATGAGCTGCTGCCAGGTCAGACCCAGAATGGCTCCCCCTGGGTGCAGGCATCAGGCTCGCCTTCCACTACCAGTCACGAGCACAATGCAGCGGACCCCGAACCTCATTCCGATCCTGAGTCCGACCCGAGCCATCACGGCCCGGATACAGCAGTAGCAGATTTTCATGCTGGGGTGGAGAAAGGCTCACTGGGATCGGAGGGTGAGAGGGGGTCGCTGAGCGGTGGTGAGGGTAGTGGGATGTGGCGTGGCAAGCTGGTGTGGACGCCACAGCCCGACAGGTTCCTGCTCGCCGTGTGCCTGCGAGGCCAGGTGAGACGTGGGAGGGAAGTTGGTTGGGGGAGAAGGGCTCACAGGGATCTGAAGAGAGAGAGAGGGGGTCGCTGAGTGGTGGCGAGGGAGGGATGTGGAATGGCAAGCTGGTGTGGACGCCACAGCCTGACAGGTTCCTGCTCGCCGTGTGCCTGCGAGGTCAGGTGAGTCACAGGTGGGTGATGGTCCGGTCATTAGCAGTTAGAATGGGGGTAAGGTGCGAGGTCACTGAAAACAGCTACGCTCTTCTTTCGTGAAACGCATGCGTTCCCATGACATGTCACTCACATGCACTTGCCTTCCTTCTCTCGCTTCTCCTTCCCTCCCTCTATTCCCCAGAAACCGCATTGTCTGCCTCATCCTTCCCACTGCTCTCTGCCCCTCCTCTCCACCACCCTCGTTCTTTTCCACCTCAACCCCCCTCCCCCCAGCCTTTCCACCCACATCGTTTCCACCGGTCTTTCCACACCCGACCTGTCCACCCGACTCCTCTCCTCTTTCCCCATGTGCCCGCCAGGTGAACAACCGCATTGGCTGTCTCTACCGCCACCTCATCCTCGCCGCGCTGCTCAACCGCACGCTCCTCGTCCCTCCAGTTTTGCTCTCCACGTCCCTCGCCTACTGCAAGCACGGCCTCTCCGGCTCCCCCTGCCCCTCCGTCCCGCTCCCCCTCATCTGGGACCTCGCGCACACGCGCACGTGTCTGGGCGGCGACACTGTCCTGCGCACGGACGAGTTTGCCGCCCGGTTCGGCCGCCCGCTGGAGGTGCATCACCTGCGGTGCTGGCACGGGCCGGAAGCGACGTGTCCGATGGGAAATCCTGGGCTGCTGAAGAACTGCTTGGTTAATGACACGACGCAGGGGGGCGGTGGGAAGAGGAGGAGGCTGGCGGGAGTGTCTGGGGGATTGAGGAAGCTGTCTCGAGTGGGAGTGGGAATGGGAACAGCGGCGGCTGCTGCTGTGAGAGGGTGGTTTGGAGGGAGTGAGATGACGTGGGTGAGAGGGAGCAGGAGAAGAAAGCTGCTGCAGCAGCGGACCCTGCAAGACACCCCCTCCGCTAACCGCTCCCCACCGCTCTACACAGTCCATTCCTTCGCCGACTCGCCCCTCCAAACCTCTGCGGCGCACCTGCACCTGTTGCCCCGCCAGCTCTCCCCAGATGTGCACATCAGCGCCAGCGCCACGGCGTCTGCAGTGTGCTTCCCCCGCTTCGTCCACGTACGGGATATCCTCCGTGCCTATGCTCCATTATCAGCCTCCGTCCCTGTGCTTGCTGTGGGGGACCTGGTCTTCACCGCCTTCCTTGGCCTCTCAGACAGGTATGTTGCTTCTTGAGGCGCCTCAAAAGGCGTCAGCAGTGTGCTTCCCCCGCTTCGTCCACGTGCGAGACATCCTCCGCGCCTATGGCCCGCTCTCTGCCTCCGTTCCTGTTCTCGCCGTGGGGGGCCTCGTTTTCACCGCCTTTCTCGGGCTCTCTGACAGGTACGTTTCTTTGGGCGCCTTACAAAGCGTCAGCAGTGTGCTTTCCCCGTTTTGTCCACGTGCGAGACATCCTCTGCGCCTATGCTCTGCTCTCCGCCTCCGTCTCTGTACTCGCTGTCGGGGACCTTGTTCACCGCCCTTCTCGGCCTCTCGGACAGGTACGTCTTGAGGCGACCCGAGATGTGCTGGTTTTATTCATTCTCAAAAACAGCTCTCTGACAGGTACATCTTGAGGCGGCCCAGAATGCTCTCAGAAGACGCCCCCTCTCTATGAGAGAGAAGCTACCGTCTTTGTGATCACAGAGAAGGCCCTTGAATTCATGCACTTGATTTTGACGCGCCTCTGAACTTGCCCTTGTGCTCATAGTGAAAGCCCTTGTGTTACCCCTCTTCCCGCACTCTCTGCCAGGTACGAGCCCTTCAAGGAGCGTCTTTTTCGGTACAAACGATGGCGCGAGCGCGAGGAGGCTTCACAGGAAAGGGAGGGCACCTCGACGAGCAATTTTGTTGGCATGCTTGCGAGCAGCAGCAGCAGCAGCCAGGTGATTCTGGAGTCTGATTTCCTTGGGCCCGCTGGGGGGCGCTGGCTTGGGAGTGCAGGAAAGGGGGGTCTGAGAGAATGGAGGAGCGTGTTCCACTACCTGCCTGGCTGTCCGGTTCCCGTGCCCATTCTGCCCCCCAAGGAGATTATTGAGGATGGTAGGCGGCTCGCACAAGCCCTGTTTGGTGGGGAGAGCGGTGCCAGAGCTAGCAGCGGGGGTGGGGGTGACGAGGGCACGGATAGCAGCTTCACGAACGATACACTTGCAGCGGTTGCAGGAGGGGCAGGAGGGGCAGCAGGGGACAATCTCCCCGCCGTTTCACCCGCAGGATCAGGCGGTGCATCAGAGGGCGGGGGAGGAGGGGGGTACCTGGCGGTGCACTGGCGGCGCAGTGACTTCAAGGACTACTGCGTGTGGTCGGGGCCTTCTGGCTTCTGCTTCTACTCTGCGCAACAGGCTGGCAAGTGTGCTGCTGACGTGGCACGGCGCAACGGGCTAAGGAGTATTTATGTTGCTTCTGACGCCAATGTGGAGCAGGTCAGTTGGTGTTACCTTTTTTTTCAGTAACAAAATCTTGTTCTTGCTTGCTCTGATTTCAAGTTTCCGCTGTGCTCAGCTGCCCCTCCATTCCTCAAATGCTCCTCCTTTCTCACCTGCCTCCCGTTCCCATGCAATCCCCCCGAACCTCCTTTTCCCCGGCTCTTGTCAGTTTGAAGAGTTTCAAAGGGCAGCAGGCTCTGCCTTCAAGGTCATTCGCTACCCAGACAACCCATCAGCATTCCTCACAACCCTCACTTCAGAGCCTCTCCTTTCCAACATCCCTGCCTCCATTGATCGAGAGGAAGCTTCCCTGCTCCTGCACATGCTCCTTGACAAGCTCATCTGTGTACGCTCTACAGTGTTCCTCGCTACCATGTCGTCCACTCTATCCAACGACGTCGCTAGAATGCGCGAGGGGTTTGGCGTGCCAGCAGCCTTAGCAGCAGCTGCTGATCCTGGAGCTGGCAATGCTAGGAAAGTGGCTGCAACCAATGATGCACCCGGTGACGTCGGTTTAGAATTTGTGGTGAGCTCGGGTGTAGAGGAACAGAGGGATGGTGGGCTGTGTGAAGGGGAGAAAGTATGGCAACCCCTTGAGGGGTTGTTTGGGTGGATGAAGGACATGAAAGCCAAGAGAATGACCGAGCATTCAGCAGGAGAGTGGAGGAGATGACTTTCTTGTGAAATTGTGCGAGACAGCATTCCTCTAGAAGAATCCCCACATCTACACCCCACCATCTTCTGCTTGCCGATATTTGTAGTTTGTATCACAGTGAGTGGCCTCTGTTATTAATCAATGTGATAGATATAAGAGAATAACACTACAGGTGTGTCACTCCGTGGTCCGTATGACCAAGTGTGGTACAGCAATCCTATATCCAAGTTCCTAGCTGCCTTTTCCTTTAGACTGACCACCACCAGCTGCAGCTGCTTTCTTCGCAGCCTTCTCTTGCAGAGCCTTGGCGTCCCTGGAGGCAAGAACGAAACAGGAAAAACGAAAGATGAAAAACAAATATACCATCAATACAGCCATTCAGGGGGTCAGAGAATGACAAGAGTACCATCCTGTTTCGTCCCTCTTCAAAGTTGTGTGCATGAGCGTATGACAAGGAAAACGGGAGGTTTACCTCTCACGGCGCTGCTCTGGGGTCAGACCGTCGGCCTTCTTGTTCGCGCCGTTCTTTGCTGCACGGGCCTGGGCCCTGGCGCGATCAACCTCTCGCTGATTGCCGCGTATATTGTTAGAAACACAAGAAGAACAACCAGTTAAGGAAAAAACTTGTTTTACATCATACGGAACAAGGAGAGCAAACGGAAAGTCAGAAGATACACAAACGCCGTATCTACGAAATGGGAAAACATGAAAGGCCATGTCGTTACAAAGGAACTGTCAAAGTATGAATGGGGAAAGGGAAGCGCTGAGCAGGATATGACTCATTTATGACTCGATGGTTTCGCCTCTGGCAGAGAAGTCGAATCAAGGAACTGCTGCTAGTCCGGAAAATGAGCTAAGGCCGATCGAAAGAGGCAAAACTAGTTAGTCTTCCACCTAACGAGACTTTGTAACAACCCTAAGCTTACTAGAATACAACGTGAGGGAAATCCCACGAGAAACGGAAACTGAGAACTCTCGGACAAAATGCAGACTTGTTGTTGCAAGTCACCTGTTTCACTTTCGTGTAATGGAAGATAGAAAGTTGAAGTGGCGGAACGGAAGCAGCATAGGGTAGGGATGGGAGGGGAAGGAGTTGGATGATGGAAGGAACGTGGTTACGCGAAGGATCGCCGGGGAACAGGCTTCCTCGCGCGAATCAGCTTCAACAACAGCCATTCGCTGACGACGGCACTTGTGGTTGGCGAAACTTGGACGTTGTTTTCGCGATGCGGGAAACAGTTCTGCAGCGTGTCGCGATGTGCCAGGGCTGCGCCTAGAATGTTCCATGGCAGATTTTGGACCTCAAATGTCGAGGTGGCTGGAAACGGAATCTCGAAGACTTCCAAAGCAGCAGCAGTGAACAGCGCCGTCGCGGCTTTGCGAGTAAATCGCGACGAATTTGTGCGAAAACGATCCGCGAAAGTCTGCGACGTTCAAGCAACAACCCAGACTACCGAAAGGGGAAAATTGTGGCGAAACCAGCGTACCTGGTGTGCAGATTGCAGCGTGCAATACCCAAGCGGATATGAAACATCACCCAAATGATGTGTTTCAGAGGAACAATGCAGGAGCAATGTCTTCTCATTACTTTGACACTGCCGGAATCATACAAAACAGCAGTGCAAGCACAAGGAGATTGCCCGGGAAGAACTGCAGGCGAAGGACATACCACCAGCCCTATCTTCTTACAAGCCTGGAAATCTGATCCACTAATGCTCATGTCACAAAACGTTTTTGTTCTAACACTCCGCTTAGTTCATGCGCCGGATGAGCGCGTTGATCTTGTCCTCGCGGTTACCAGCATCGCCGCCCTCCACGAAGTGCAGGCGCTTCTTCTTCATGCCACCGTTGGGCGCCGACAGCTTGAACGGCCACAGGAAGTTGTTGCACACCTTGAAGTGCGGGCCCGTCGTGAAGATCTGGTAAATCAAATCCTCCACACACAGAATCTTCTTCTGCCCCAGCACCTGAGAGAATTGGGTGGGACAACGTGGCAGGGATACAAATTTAAAGTAAGGATCAAGCACTTTCAAAACGGGTCCCAACTCTGAACCAGGGGGAGGTGCAAGAGAGCTGAAGGGGCTTCCTGTGAGATACACAGGAAACCTGTTATTAGAATTGAAGTACAAAGCTTCAGGGCCAGAGAGGAAGTAGCAGCAGCAGGAGATGGGGCACATGCGAGGAGACTCACTTTTTGGACGACCGAGTTCTTAGTGAGGGGGATGCGCTGGTGCCTGACCTTGCCGTACCCGCGCTTGTAGATCAACTCACGCACCGACTTCAGGTTCGGGTAGCTGTGGGACACAGGAGATTTTCCAGGTGGTTAACAACATTGAAAGGCACACAGCGCAGTGCAGCCAGTGAAGAGTGGAAAAGCATGAGATGCGGCAATGGCGAGACTTAGGGCTTGTAGATGACAGTATCAAAGCAGCGTTAGTGACAGTAACGGGCTCACCCGTAGGTGACGTAGGGCTCCACCAATCGCAGCATCTGCAGAGTGGCCTTGGTGACCCTCAGGAACACTCCGTTGAAGATCTGACAGCAATGGCGGCCAAGGCGGGAGTTTAGGATAGGAGGCGAAAGGGGGGTGGAGCGGGGGAGTGGGGGTTGGGGAGGAGTGAGGGTATGGTCCGCGAAAAAGGAGAAAGTGGAGGGTGCTGTGTCTGGGGGAGGTGAAGTGACGAGGGAAAAGGTTGCGCGACTGATTCTTAGGTGTGTAAAGATTTCAACCGGGGGGGGAAGGAGAAAGCTCCATCCTCTAACCTGGCGGAAGGGCAGAAGCTGCACGCACGTGAACGCGTCTATTTCTTAGGTGCACCAAGCACGCAACCAGGAGACCGAGAAGGTTCTGCTCTCACCTGGCGAAGGCGCAGGAGCTGCAGAATCTTGCGCGTCTTGGGGTGCATGTCGTTCACACTGGCACGCGCGCAACAGCGGGGCGGGGAGAGGGAGGGAGGGGAAGGGGGAGGCATGAATGAGTGGGAGAAGGGAGTAGATACACATGAATGCAGCCCGGAAAATGGGGAAGTGGAGCGAGAGATGGCAGCAGTATGCACGGTCGGAAAGACCCAGCGGAGGGGGGAATAGAGGAAAGCACGTACGAAAAAGGGGTTGCGCGGGGGGACGGGGGAGCGAGGAAGCGGGAGGTGAAGCGGGGAGAGGTGGGGAGTAGAGTTCAGGCAAGGGGCAGGTGAAGAAGGGACGCTCACCCACGGATGCGGATGATGAAGAGCAGCTTGGGCTCGGGCTCCACGTAGAACGTGTTTGGGCGCTCTCAGAACCACCTGCAACCTGAAGCAACCGGATGCAACCGGAGGCAACCGCAAGCGACTCACCCACGAATGCGGATGATGAAGAGCAGCTTGGGCTCGGGCTCCACGTAGAAGCCGCCGCTCAGCTTCGCCTCACGCTTCAGCTGCACCAGCTCGCGCTCCTGCGGGAAAAGCGGAAGGAGCGGGGGAGAGAGCGGGGGCAAAGGGGGAGGGTAGGGAGGGACGAGGGAGGCGCAGAAAACAGGCACACACACGAGGAGCCGTTGGTCATGCTTACACACAGCGCTTTGCTGACCAAAGGGCGCAAATGAATGAGGAACGCGTGTCGGCCGTCTTCGCCCGACGAAGCAGCCCTCGCTTCGTGATAAAAACTTCGCTTTCGTTTCGCCACACTAGAAATCGCACGAAACCGATAGATTTCACTCTGACTAAAGATCGACAGCAGACGAAAAGAACGTTTGCCTCGATCTTGCCGAAGTCGGACGAAGCACAACCCTACCTCCCCGTCGAATAGCTCCTACAACCGCGCGTCCCACTGCGCGCCTAGCCACGTGTCCAGCCGGGCGCCCCTCGTATTCTCAGACGCAAAAACCTGCTCTCTGATGTACACCCCCCCAGCTCACTCCCTATCTATAACGCTTTCGCCCCCTACTCCGCAATTTTGATACGCCTCCGGACTAATCTACGGGACCTATTGTCGCCATCATCACGCTTCCCACGACCTCGTCTCTCCGTACGGGCGCCTGGAGACTGCGTCCTACACCCTCGCCCTTCCCATAGCCATCGTCTCGCCGCACGTTCCCAGCCGCTGAACATCGCCCCATGCTGCTCCCTCCGGACTCGAGTCCCTAGAAGGCCCGTCGACAGCGGCCTGCTACCAGCTTGAGACCTATAGACCCCTGCTCCATTTCAAAGGATTTCCACAGCTGCAGTGATTACCGTTACAGAACTAGCTACCGCCACCTAAGTCAGACCCGCAAGTGAGTATCGTCCGTGCCGCGTGAAATCGGAAACTGCGCGCTCCTGTGAGGATCGCCGCCTATAGGCCGCACTTGCTACTCGCCGCCGCCCACCTTGCGCGCGTACGACTTGTCATTCCCTGTCCCCTGCCCCACCTTGCGCGCGTACGACTTGTCATAGGCGGCGGCGCGTTGGTGGATGATCTTGCGGATGAGCTTGTTCTTAGCCTTGCTCTCCGCCGCCTTCTTGGCGATCGCCGCGCCCCACTTCTCCTCGCGCTCGCGCTTCTTCGCGATCGACTCGGGCACCGCCTCCGAACTCATCTTGACTCACCTGCGGGGGGAGGGGGCAGGGGGAGGGGGGGAGGGGGTGGGGGGAGAGAGAGGGGGGGAGAAAGGGGGGAACAACGGGGGGAAGAGGGGCATTCTAAAGCGGCTGACGCTCGCGCTTCTTCGCGATCGACTCGGGCACCGCTTCCGAACTCATCTTTGACTCACCTGCTGGAGAGGAGGAGGCGGAGGTTGGGGGGGGGGGGAAGGGGAGATGGAAAAGAAACGGGACGGGGGAGAGATACGGGGAGACGGGGGGGGGAGGGGCATTCTGAGGCAGAGAACTCTGCAACCCAGATTGCGCTCGCGCTTCTTCGCGATCGACTCGATCCTCGCCTCGAAAGGGGCGGGGGAACGGGGGGGGGGGGCAGGGAGCGGGAGGAGAAAAGGGAGCTGGACGGGGCGATGGAAGGGGGAGCTGTCATGGGGACAGGAGTGGCGGGGCGGATGCGGGGGAAGAGAATGCGGGGAACGGGGACGTGGGGCAGAGGACGAGGGTCTGCTGAGAGAGCAGCCAGAGGTGCTAAGAGCACGGAGGGAGCGGCAAGAAAGGAGCATGATGGAATAAGGTCCAGTAACGTTTGACAGCAGCGATACGAAGGGAAATCTTGGTGCGGTGCGATGAAAGCAGAGAAACTCAGTAAGCAATCCTGTTCAGCTCGCTGTCTCTAGCATGGCCAATCGTCTAACTGTCCGGCAAACAAATGGAGGCCCGAAAATGCACCGACACTGAAATGCCCATTCGCGAAAATTCAGCGAGATCTCCCCGCTGGACAAGCTAACCCTAAAAACCAGTAAGGGTGCGCAATTCATCAGGTTCCCGCGACTCGGCGCTGTTACAACTGCATGACGGCATACATGGTTCTTCTAACTACAGCACGCGCGAATCGCGGAGGAATGGGCTACTCACTTTGTGTGGGATGTCCTCCCAAAATTTTACAAGGGGTGAAAAGGGGATGGGAAAGGAAAGAGAAAAGGCTTTCAAGGGAAAGAAAAGAAGAGGAGGAAGGTGGAGGTGGGAGGGAGGGGAGCGGAGTAATTCAACAGCACGAGGGGGAGCTGGGGGGGAAAGGCGGGGGACGGAGGGAGTGTCGCGCTTGTCCGGGGACGATTTGTGCGCGCGTGTGCATGTGCGAAGCGAACAGAGCAGGGGCCAGGGAGCAGGGAATTACGAGGCGAGGAGGTAGTGTGTGGATTACCACCATAGCAAAATTGCCGCTCCGTAATCCGTTAAGTGCTGTACCAAAGGTGATTGTCTGTAATGAAATTTCTGAAACACTCACAATAAAGCACCTTCGTATAATTCATAAATCCGACCTGCTATTGAAATATTTTGAAGTGCAAACTACCAGTACCTGATTTTTCAACAGCATATGTGGCAGCCATGCCTTTTTAGTTTTATAACCCGGTCTGCACAATATCTTTTCCAGCACAATCACTATTTTGCGTAGGCCCATGTATCCAGTGAAGAGCAGCATTGCCTTTGAAAACAACTCATACAGAAGGCCAGAAGAACTAAGACACAGAGCAGCACAGCATACACTACCCTCCCAATTCGGTACTGTAAGGTGCTCCTTCCTAGTCAATATAAGGTCTGTGCCTCAATGCGCTTTACATGCCGCTGAATCCCTTCTTGGTCTTGGCATCAGAGCCGTGCGGAATCACCTTGAGCACGTTGAATCGCACCGTCTTCGACAGCGGCCTGCTCACAAAAACACAAAAACACTACTAACATCGTTTGCACATACCCATGACAGGCGGACAAACACTAGTACCAGGCGTGATAAAAGCCTGATCTCTCTTTACAATCCTCTGCTCTGGCCCACAATTACAGCAGTACACTACCCACCCTGCATGACCTACATACAAGAACGTTCCCTACGCTCTTCCCACCAACTTGCACTGCCTGGCAATGAGCGCTGCCCGCAGACGTGCACTAACTGACTGGGCCGACTAAGAGGGTAGCTTCCCCCTAACACCCTCCCACACCCAGTGGCTCCAATGTCCTGCACTGCCCCCCCCCCGCGTCTACTGACCTGCACTGCCCCCCCGCGTTTGATAACCTTCACTGTCCCACCATACAGCAGAGCACACTGACGGACCATCAGTGTCATCCCCCCCCCCCGCCTCCTCTCCCTCCACTGAACTGCACTGCCCCACGATGACCTGATACCCCTTGTACTGGTCCACCATGCAACACACTGGTCGTCTCACTCCCCTCCCTCCCTTTTCCGCCCCGCCCATACCCAGTGGGTCCACTGGCCTGCACTGCCCCCCGTGCGCCCACTGACCTGCACTGCCCCCCTCCTTTCCACACACTGACCTGCACTGCCCCCCTCCTTTCCACACACTGACCTGCACTGCCCCCCTCCTTTCCACACACTGACCTGCACTGCCCCCCTCCTTTCCACACACTGACCTGCACTGCCCCCCTCCTTTCCACACACTGACCTGCACTCTGTCCCCTTCCCCCTCTTTTCCACACACTGACCTGCACTCTGTCCCCTCCCCCCTCTTTTCCACACACTGACGAGCAATGATCCCTTCCCCGCCCCACACTGACCTGCACTGCCCCACGATGACCTGATCCCCCTCCTTCACGCGGAAGCACGGCGACACGTGCGCCGACAGGTTCGAGTGCCTCTTCTCGTACCTGCACGCCCGGGAGGGGGAGGGGGAGGGGGCGAGGAAAACAGGTGGGGGCAGCGGAGATATGGGTTAAGAATTTAACAGGTCGGTGGTTAGATGATGGGGAGCACACGAAATGGCGCTCACTGACACTCACCGTTTGGGGCGTGCGTTATTAGACGTGCGAGGCGTCTCACCTTTAGTACTCGTCATAAGTCACCGTTCGTACTCGTTATAACGCACCGTTGGTACTTGCGCACGAAGTGGAGGTAGTCGCGGCGGATGGTGATGGTGCGGTTCATCTTGGTCGACAGCACCGTGCCCGACAGAATGCGCCCGCGGATCGACACGTTGCCCGTGAAGGGACACTTCTTGTCGATGTAGGTGCCTGTGGCGGAAAATGGGGAGCGGGGGGGAAAGGAAGGGGGGAAGGGGGAAAGGGAGAAACGATTGTACAGCGCCTCAAGGCACGTTGCCCCTTGTCGATGGACGTGTTCGTAGCGGCGGGAAGAGGCGAGAAGGGTATCGAAGGAGGCAGGGGAACGGCGAAGAGGGTGCACAGACGAAGAGGAGATAGACGAGGGGGGAAGCGGGAGGGGGATGTGGGGGGGGGGAGGGGATTGAGTTAAAGGATGTATATTAAGGCCAACCAGACAACCCTAGTCGATGTGGGTGCCTGGCGCGGGGAACAGGATGGGAGCAAGCGAGAAGAGGGAATGAGGGACGGGGATTGTACTGTAGGGCGGTGGGGATTGTTGCGGAACTGACGGTGGAAAGCGCCGGGGTTAATCGCAGTGTAACGACGTGCACGCGACGTGAGGAACTCAAGAGGTGCGAAACCAAGCCTACAACAAGGAGGTGCTCCCTGAGAACGAGGGGAACCGAGGGAGGGGAATCGAGGAAGAGCGAACGGCCCACCGAGGAGTGGTGTGGGTGGACAGACGGTCACGACTCATTGAGGACTGGTTAGATGGTCAGGATGCTGCTTGGTGGACAGATGGTCACCCGCAATTCTTCCCTTTCCTCAATCGCTCTCTTCACATACGGACAGACACCCCGCAAACCACGTTCGCACCTTCGATGGCCTCGCGGGGCGTCTTGAAGCCCAGCCCCACGTTCTTGTAGTAACGGTTACCCGCCTTGCCCGGGGTCCTCAGCTTCTTCTTCGCTGAGTAGTCGCCGCTGCAAATTGCAGGTGCGGGCGGCAGCGCGGGAACGGGGAGAGGGGGGTCGGGGGGGTGATGGGATAAGGGGGACGAGGGAATGAAGCGTTGAGTGCGTGGGAGAGGGATGAAGGCCAGGAGGGAGAGTGAGCAGAACGACGGAAATCACTGGAGACTTGCAGAAATGCCCTAAAATAACGCTTGGACTGCTCACATCACTGATCCACGCTCCTCAGATATAAATGACGTGACTTACAAGTCAGCGGAAAAGTCACCTCGATACAATGACTCGGCGTGGCTGATACTTAACGCGACTAACTAGAATTGGCGGTGATAGATAACAGTTACAGAGAATGACTGACAAACACGGGAAGGAAAGGCACCATGGTGAAGCCGTGAACATAACGCGCTATATCTCTTGCGAACAAACCCATGACGTAGCCAAGCCCATAGTGTAACCTAGTCCAAGAATCTACGTACCAGAGGAAGACTCCCTGCTGCTTCTGAAAAGCGCGCTCCGTCTGTACTTAGAATGATCGAAACCAGAGAGAGCACAAAGACGAGAAAACACGAAACCACGGTTACATTAGCAAAGTGTTCCCCACACTGTGCACCCCCAGTGTATGAATCTGATCAGGGCAACAATATGAAGAAATCCGAATGCTGAAAAGAGCGGCTTCTGCAACGGAAACGGCTACAAAGCGGATGGATAATGCCGTTGCGATGAAGTCACATCAAACCCTAATGGTGCGCTTCTCGATGAAAGAAGGAATGGCCTCAGGAATCAAGCCAAATTAATACGCAATAACCAACAAACGCTAAGGCAGTCCTAAAAAAGCGGTTGAGAACAACTCCTGGCAACTGAGGATACGAAACGGGAGCTCATCTTGTAAACCTTGCTATTGTGACCTAAAATTGACACGAAAACCTCCGCGACCAGAACCAAAGCGGACGCGCAAATTCTGCCGGCTCCCTACTCTAGAAGGAGAACGATTCACCTGTTCAGCCATGCCTGCCGCACGAAGCTGTTCCGGTTCTAGGGGAGGGGTAAGGCAGGTGTGCCAGAAAGAGGTGGAGAAAAGGAAACTAAGATGGGGGGCTTAGAGCGAATGTAGGAGGCGGTGCTGGGTGAGAGGGGGAGAGGAGGAAGCGGGAGGGGAAGTGAAGGCAATGTTGCTGTCGCAGGAAGGGGTGGCGTGGTGTGTGTTGCAACGCAATTGTTTATGTATAATGCGTATTGTGATCGCGTGTACCCTGCACAAGGTTGCATCGCTAGTTGACAGGGCGTCAACACTATATCGCGAATAGGCAAACTCCAATGCATGGTGGAGTACCACCGATTTGAATGGTCAGCATGCTGGCCCTTTATTGGAGCAGAGCTTTTTATTGAAGTGGCAGGTGTACATGAGCCCAATAGGTATGAAAGAAGACATCGGATCACGTCACAGCGGTTACAAATGATCTGACGAACTCCTCCAGAGACGCAGATGAACCCGAATCACACCACGCCATCTGGGACACAACTCAGTTATTGGCGATCTGACATTGGTTGAATTTGCAGCGACGTTCCGCGACATCTGCGATTCCTCCGTCCTGTCGCAGAATCATCGGTCGGCGGCATGTCTCGGGATTCCCAAATCGCGCTTCGCACCGCTCGCAACACAACCAATCCCCCGCCCTCTTCCCGCTTCTTCCCAGTGGCCCCCAGCATCCCCCAACGCTGCAACAGCCAGGGATTGGTTGGTTCCTCCCATAGGCCAGACCCCCACTTGCAGCTTTGGCTTCTTTCTTGTAGTATGGTCGAAAAAAAAGGTTTTGTACGTTGCGACACGGTAAATTACGGTATAGAGCAGCTCCTGCCAAACCAGGAGAGAAATTCAAGGCGGGAAGACTGATCCATTGGGATAGGGGGCCGCCATTTCAGCTCACACCCAGCTTGCGTATCAATCCCCATAACCACCATCTCTTCTCCATTTGCACATTCAAATTTCTCATTTCCACATTTCTTCCCACACATTCACCCCTATTTCCCCTCTTTTTTCACGTTCTCACCACATTTCCGACTGACTGGTCCTCTCTGAATCGCCTCTTCCGATGGCGGACGACGCGCCGTCGCTGCAGCAGCCGCTGACGGGGAACTCCGCGACGCCGCGAAAGAAGCGTCCATGGTCCATCGTGGATTTCCTGGTGCAGTTCCGCTGGATTCTCGTAATATTCGTCGTCCTGCCCGTCTCCTTCGCCTTCCAGTGCAACAAGGACTTCTGGGACTGGTGGTCGAACCGCAAGAGCTTCGCGCAGCGCGAGCGCGAGCATCAGGCCGCGGTGCAGAAGCTCGTGAATCGCCTCAAATCGCGCGACCGGCGCCGCGACGGGCTGGTGTGCACGTCGCGCAAGCCGTGGCTGTCCGTGTCGATGCGCAACTCCGACTACAAGCGCGCGCGGCGCTTCGAGGTCGACATGAACGAGTTCTGCCAGATCCTGGCCGTTGATACCGTGAACCGCATCGCGCGCTGCGAGCCGTACGTGAGCATGGGGCAGCTGAGCGCCGTGACCGTGCCGCTGGGATACGCGTTAGAAGTGGTCCCGGAACTGGATGATCTCACTGTCGGCGGGCTGATCAACGGCTACGGAATCGAGGGCTCGTCGCACATCTACGGCCTCTTCCAGGTGCCACCCCTCTCCGCCCCTTTCCGTCCCTCCGTCCTCTCTTGACCAATTTCTCCTGGCTCCCCTCACGCCGTTCCTCCCCTTCCGCCACTTCCGCGCTGGTGCCTTTTGAGCCGATTTCAAATACCCCTCTACCTCGCCCATTCCTCCTTTTCCGGAGAGTCCCCTTCACCCTCCCCCTCCCACCGCCCACCTCTTCCGTCGCTCCCCACTGCCGTTCGCCAACTCCCCGCAGGACACGGTGGAGGCGTACGAGATCGTGCTGGCGGACGGCACGCTGGTGCGCGCGACGCGCGACAACGAGCACGCGGATCTCTTCTACGCGATTCCGTGGTCGCAGGGCACGCTGGGGCTGCTCGTCGCGGCCGAAATCCGCCTCATCCCCGTTAAAGAGTTCATGCGCGTTACATACACGCCCGTTAGAGGCACCCTGCGCGAAATGACCCAGGCGTATATCGACTCGTTCTGCCCGCGCGACGGAGACCAGGATAACCCAGATAAGGTTCCGGATTTCGTGGAGGGGATGGTGTACACGCGGTCCGAGGGGGTGATGATGACCGGGAAGTACGCGTCGCGAGAGGAGGCGACGCGGCCCGGGAACGTGATTAACAACTGCGGGTGGTGGCGGAAGCGGTGGTTCTACCAGCACGCGACGGACGCGTTAACGCGCGGCGAGTTTGTCGAATACATCCCGACGCGCCAGTACTACCACCGCCACACTCGGAGCCTGTACTGGGAGGGGAAATTAATCCTGCCGTTCGGCGACCAATGGTGGTTCAGGGTGCTTCTGGGGTGGATGATGCCTCCTAAGGTGTCGTTCTTGAAACTCACGCAGGGCGAGGCGATTCGGAACTACTACCACGAGCGGCACGTGTGTCAGGACATGCTCGTGCCGCTCTACAAAGTGGCGGACGCGCTCGAACTCAACGAGCGGGAATTCGAGGTGCGGAGTGGGGGGGGAGAAGCGGGGAGGGCTGTAGAGCGGAAAGGTAAAGAGTTGGAAGAAAGGGAAAGGGGGGGGGTGGAAGGGGATTGCGGGGAAGTGTGTCAGGACATGCTCGTGCCGCCGTGTAAGGTGGAGGGCGCGCTCGAATTGAACGAGCAGGAATGCGAGGTGCGATTAGTGGGTGGGAGAGGGGAGGGGGAAAGATGTGGAAGGGTCGGCCGATAGAGTGGGCCAGGACGTGCGGATGTGCCGGTGACACCCCATGCGCCAAACAAACCAAACCTCCCCACCCCTCCTCCCTCCTCAATCCACACAAATCCCCTCCCCCTCCCCCAGGTGTACCCCATTTGGCTGTGTCCGCACCGCCTCTTCACGCACCCCATGCGGCAGATGATCAACCCTGAGCCGGGCTTCTTATGACCTGCGCCGAACACTCTTTCCCCCATTCTCCCCTCTCCTCCCCCACTCCCCCCTCCCCACCTCCCCCAGGTGTACCCTATCTGGTTGTGTCCGCACCGCCTCTTCACGCACCCCATGCGGCAGATGATCAACCCTGAGCCGGGCTTATTATGACCTGCGCCGAACACTCTTTCCCCCATTCTCCCCTCTCCTCCCCCACTCCCCCCTCCCCACCTCCCCCAGGTGTACCCTATCTGGTTGTGTCCGCACCGCCTTTTCACGCACCCCATGCGGCAGATGATCAACCCGGAGCCGGGCTTCTGGGACCACAGGCGGCAGGGCGACACAGCAAGGGCACAGATGTTCACAGACATAGGCCTCTACTATGCGCCAGGGGCTGTAATGCGTGGAGAGGAGTTTGACGGCGTGGCGGCGGTTCAGAGGATGGAGAAGTGGCTCATTGAGAACGCGTCCTTCCAGGTGGGCTTTGAGTGCACTCAGATGGCATCAGCAGCTTGTAGCAGGTGGGTCAATCCAGGTGGGTGCGTCACAGCAGCTTGTTGCAGCACAGCACAGGCGGCAGGGCGTCACGGCAGGTGCGCAGATGTTCACAGACATTGGTCTCTACTATGCGCCGGGTGCCACAATGCGAGGAGAGGAGTTTGATGGAGTAGCGGCGGTGCAGAGGATGGAGAAGTGGCTTATTGAGAACGCCTCCTTCCAGGTGTGTGGTGTTTGGTGGCAGCAGGGGCTTGTTTGAAGTGGCTTGGTGGCAGCGGCTTGTTCCAGGTGGGTTGGTAGCAGCACAGCACAGGCGGCAGGGCGACATGGCAGCAGCACAGATGTTCACAGACATAGGCCTCTTCTATGCGCCGGGGGCCGTAATGAGAGGGGAGGAGTTCGATGGAGTAGCGGCGGTTCAAAGGATGGAGAAATGGCTTATCGAAAACGCCTCTTTCCAGGTGCGTGGTGTTTGCTGGCAGCAGTGGCTTGTTTCGGCCGGTCCTGGGAGCACAGGCGGCAGGGCGACACGGCTAAGTTTGAAAAAACGCGTTTCGCGTTTTGTACGCTTTTGTATAAACGCTAGCGTCTAAACGCAAAACGCTGGCCGGGAGGGGTCTGGTACGCACAAGAATCCGCTTGCCCGGGCAGGAAAAAAAAATCCCCGGGCAGGTTAGATGCTTGACCAAGAGATGGAAACCGGAGCTGCTGTAGTAATCCATTACCTAACTGCTGCTGTAGTAGGTCATCGTCGAAGTGAAGAGGAAGAAATCGAACGCAAAGATTATTGAAGGGAAAAGCGGCCTGACATTGAGTGAGTCTGGTAGAAGTTGGCAACAAATTGGATGGGGTGAAGGTGGGTTGTGAGCGGTGGATAAGAGGGAATGATCCACCAACAATCTCGAAATTCAGATCTGAAGTTGCTTTAGCAACGCGCGAACTCAGATCTGAATTTCGAGACTCAAATTTGAGTTCGCCAGATCGCGAACTCATCTGATTTTTTTTTTCCGGTCAGCCCGAGCCAAATTTGGCGAATTTTAGAAAAATCCGCAGCGTACGAATTCTAGATGCGTATAAACTCAATACGCAACTTGAAACTAGCGTTTTTTCCAACTTAGCGACACGGCACATGCACAGATGTTCACAGACATCGGTCTCTTCTGGCGCATGTATGACGCGTCGCTGTACGGGGCATGTCGGGAGAAGTACGGATAAGTGGGATCGTTCATGAGCATGAGCGTGTCGTCCCTTCTCTCCACCATTGCCCCCTGCATCTCCCCGCTCTCCCCCTCTTCTCCCATCAGGCCCTGTATGCGGTGACAGAGCTGAACGAGCGGGACTTCTGGCGCATGTTTGACGCGTCCCTCTATGCTGCGTGCCGGGAGAAGTACCAAGCAGTGGGCATGTTCATGAGCGTGTATTACAAGTCAAAGAAGGGGCGCAAGACAGAGGCAGAGGTAATGCAGGAGGAGCGCAAGGAGAAGGAAGTTGCCATTGCGGAGTCTGCTTAGGGTGCTGGGGGCTGCTTAGGGTGCCGTGGTTACTGAGGTGTGGGTCGTGGTGGAGGTGTTGGGGTTGGGGACGGGATGCAGCGTATGCAAAGCAAGCAGTGGGCACGTTCATGGGCGTGTATTACAAGTCAAAGAAGGGGCGCAAGCAAGACAGAGGCTGAGGTGATGCAGGGAGGGCGCAAGGAGAAGGAAGTCCCTGTTGCTGAGGCTGTACAGGGTGCCTTGGCTGCTGAGGCGGGGGGGCGGTGGGGTGGGTGATGCAAGAAGAGTGTTGGGTGGGGTGGGTGGGGGGGTGGTGGGGTGGGAGATGGTGGAAGAGCGCAAGGAGAGGGAAACCCCAGTTCTCGATGTTGCATAGCATGCTGCATAGCATGCTGCATAGCGTGCTGCATAGCGTGCTGCATGCTGCTGAGTGATAAGGCTAGTGAGGGTGCGGTGGGATGCAACAGGAGCACAAGAGTAAGGAAGGGATACGGTAGCTCTGTCCTGGAGATTGCTATTCTGTACGGCTTATGTTAGGAGTGAAGTGAAGTTAAGGCTAGAGGATCTCTAAGCTTGAAGCCTCACCACGAGCTGCGGGTGGGTGTCAAGTGTGTGATGTGAAGGGGGATGCTGGTCTGTTGGGATTATCAATGGAAAGATGGAAGTTCAGTGCACTACGGTTCTTATGCACGTAAAGTGGAGGGGCAACTGCAGCACGATACGCAGGTCAATCGGTGGATGCCTTTTGAGGCGCCTCAGAAGTAGTAAATGAAAGTCTTTGGACTCAATGCAGTAGTTTCTGTCAGTGGGGGGAGGAGGAAGGAGTGATGTGACCAGTGTGCTCAAATGAGTACCTTCTTTACCAGCTGTATGTACATGGATAGGATAGTCTCTTCCAATCTACAGTACGATAAAATGATATACGTTAACGTCGGTTGAGGATGAGACACTCGAGCTGCGCTGAGAGTGAGAGGATGAAGCCAGGTGGAGGGGGGTTGGTCGCAAGACTAGGGTGAGTTGAGTTGAGGGGTTCAAGATGTGAGACCAGGTTAGGGATGGCTGAGGACGGGGCAGGGCAGGGAGCGGTGGGTGGAAGTTGGTCATGGTCCACACGAGCGCCCATTTGAGGTCGCACAGCAGGTACTCCGACAGAGCACGGCGGACCAACCACCGCCAGTTAGAGCGGGTCTAGTTGGAGGTCAGGCTGGGTCGAAGTGCGAAACTAGATTGAGGATGGCAGGTGGCGGCGTAGGGAGAGGAGGGTGGAAGTTGGTCATGGTCCACACGAGCGCCCATTTGAGGTCGCACAGCAGGTACTTGAGTGCCTTGGTCCACCTCTCCTCCCGGTTGAAGCTCTGCTTCACTGTCAGCCCTTGGATCTTGTCCCCCTCGATCCTGCATGGAGGAGGGGGACAGTGGGAGAAGGAGGTGAGGGGTAGGGAAAAAAGAAGAGGAGGAGGGGAGGGGGAAGAGTGGAAGGGGGGAGGTGCATTGGTGGATGAAGAAAGCATGGTCCATAGGAGGAGGGAGTGATTAATTGACTGAAGCAAAAGGGGAGCATAAAAGTGTTGGTTGGTTGTTGCCTAAGGAGATTTTTTTAGAGATTTGACACTCACTTGTAGGGCAGCTGGAAGGACTTTTCAGGCGGGAGGTGGTTGGCACGGTCGTGTGCATTGGCAAAGGCGGCAAACTCCGTGAGGGCGTGCAGGAGGAGCAGCATTGCCCGGTCGTAACGAGTGCTCCAAAACAGATTCACTGGGCCGAAGCTGGTGAGGGGGGGGGGGGAGGAAGGGGGAGGGAGCAAGTGGGTGCGGGGGCAGGGATCGAGGTTATATAGGCGCCTAAGAAGGAGCGAACTCCGTGAGGGGACTTTTGAGTCGACTCAGAAGGCGCCTAAGAAGAAGCGAACTCCGTGAGGGCGTGCAGGAGGAGCAGCATTGCCCGGTCGTAGCGCGTGCTCCAAAACAGATTCACTGGTCCGAAGCTGGTGAGGGGGAAGGGAGGAAGTGATGAAGCAGTTTGATTTGAGGATGAGGGAGTTATACACGAGTTCATACATGTCACACATGGTCATATACGAGTTTATGAGCGCTCCAGATTAAGAGACCAAAGCTGGTGATAGGGAAAGGAAGTGGGATGGCAGGTGTAATACGGTGTGGGGATGAGGGAGGGATGCTAGAGTTGATGTGTGTGCTATGATGCATGTGTGGCGTTGTATGTGTGCTATGATGCATGTGTGGCGTTGTATGTGTGCTATGATGCATGTGTGGCGTTGTATGTGTGCTATGATGCATGTGTGGCGTTGTATGTGTGCCATTCCAACAGCAGCAGCACAACAGAGCACATGGCAAGCGCGTGAGCTGAGCACATGGCAAGCACATGATCCGAGCACATGACAAGCACATGACCCGAGCACATGGCAAGCACAGGATCCGAGCACATGGCAAGCACGTACAGCTCAAACTGGTTGTGGCCGTCAGAGACTCGAGGAAAGCTGCCCATGGGGATAATGCGATGGCTGCCAGGGGCCAGGAGGCGAGGGGGATACACAGCAGGCGGAGAGGCACATGCAGATGGAGGCAGGAGACAGGGAAGATAGACGGAACGAATATGATTGAATCGCAGGGAAGAAGCGGGGGAAAGGGGTTGGGGGGGTGGCAGGGACTTGAAGGAAATGGCAGTGAGGTGGTGAGGTGGAAGGCGGGGAGGTGACGAGGTGACGAGGTGACGAGGACTAGAGTTGATGATTCTGTAATGCTAATGACAGGCCACAAACGGACTACAGACGACTGATAGTACGACAGGGGCAGGGCTGATAAGCAGCAGTAGGTGTTGAATTGCAGCGCTGTCGGGCGAACCCCACTGCTGGGAAATTTGTGGTGCTGGGCAGTGCGGGCCGTGAGAAAGCAGAGTAAAGAGCCCGGGGGTGGAGGGTGCATTACGCGACGGGGCAGGGACTTATTGAGAATTCTCAAAAACTCTGGGCCGTGAGAAAGCAGAGGAAAGAGCCTGTGGGTGGGTCGATTTTTGAGTCGACTAAAAAATCGGCTCATCACACCCTGTGGATGGAGGGTGCATTACGCGACGGGGCAGTTGGCAATGCGGGCGAGTGTGAAGAGCAGATGGCACGCCTGCCCCCATGCCGCGTTCAGCTCCTCCCACTCCACCTGCCGTGTGCACCAGGCAAGGGGAAGGGGAGAGGAAGGGCCGCAAAGAGGCAGGCAGGGGCAAGGGAGGGAGCGAGAACAGGAAGGGGGGACGGGGCGAGTGTGAAGAGCAGATGGCACGCCATGCCGCCATGCCTGCCCCCATGCCGCATTCAGCTCCTCCCACTCCACCTGCGGACCAGGCAGCGTGAGGAGGACATGAAGGGGCGATAGGGCGAACAGAGGGGGACGGCAGAGTGAAAAGGATAGATTCAAAGAGTGAAAGACCCTCCACTCCACATGCCGCGTTCAGCTCCTCCCACTCCACCTGCAGACCAGGCAGAGGGAGGAGGAGAGACAGGGCAACACAGCGAACAGATGGGGAGGGCAGAGTGACGTGGATAGATCCACAGAGTGAAACACCCTCCGCATGCCTCCAAGTCCACTAGAAAACGCTCACAGGCACAGGCGGCGCGGCAACGGCCCCTCACATTCACGGGAACAGAGGGAAGGCGGCCAAGGCGCAGGTTATTGATGGTGCAAGTCTCCATCGTGCCCGATGTGGAAGGCATCGTTGAGCACAGCACAGCACAGCAAACTCACGGGCACGGAGGGTAATCTCGCACCACACCACAAAACACCACACCACACTACACTCACGGGAACAGAGGGAAGGCGGCCAAGGCGCAGGTTATTGATGGTGCCAAAGTCCCCGTCGTGCCAGATGTGGAAGGCGTCGTTCAGCACAAAGCTGCGCCTCAATGCGTCTGACTGCGCTGCCGCTGCTTCTATGGATGCTAGCAAGCCGTCCCGTGCCTCCTGTGAAGGGCCACGAGAGGAACGGGGAGGGAGGGGTTGCGATTGGATGGAGGGACACAAGAGGCGCTGTCCCCACCATGCCAGATGTGGAAGGCGCCGTTGAGCACAAAGCTGTGCCTCAACGCATCTGACTGCGCTGCTGCTGCCGCCTCTATGGATGCCAGTAGACCTTACCTCGCCTCCTGTCATGGGGCATGGCACAAGGGTGGGTGGGTGGTGTGGAGGGGCAGCGGACGAGGGGGGGCCAGTTCGGATGCAGGCAGAGAGTAGAGTCCCCGTCGTGCCAGATGTGGAAGGCGCCGTCGAGCACAAAGCTGTGCCTCAACGCATCTGACTGCGCTGCTGCCGCCGCCTCTATGGATGCTAGTAGACCGTCCCTCGCCTCCTGGTGCACGGACACTTGGTACCATCACAATTTTTTCACAAGTTTTCACAATTTGTTTTTTTTATCTACAAAACACACTAACCTACTCAGGTGTCTTACCTAAATCTGCTGCCACGTTTTGAACCTTGGCTCCTAACTGGGGCTTGATTGGACCTCACCTGGTGCACAGACACTTGGTACTGAAACTCGTGACTTTTGAGTCGACTCAAAAGTCACCTCATTGGACCTCACCTGGTGCACAGACACTTGGTACTGAAACTCGTGACTTTTGAGTCGACTCAAAAGTCACCTCATTGGACCTCACCTGGTGCACAGACACTTGGTACTGAAACTCGTGACTTTTGAGTCGACTCAAAAGTCACCTCATTGGACCTCACCTGGTGCACAGACACTTGGTACTGAAACTCGTGACTTTTGAGTCGACTCAAAAGTCACCTCATTGGACCTCACCTGGTGCACAGACACTTTGTACTGAAACTCGTTGAACTCGTGCCAGTACCTGCCACAGGGAAAAGAGGGATACGGAAGGAGCGCAAAGGCGGAAGGTTGAGCTGGGCTGTGTGGGTCAGCTTGTCACGTGGCTGCCAAAGCTAATCCCTTCCCTCGTGCTGGATAATAACGTGCCACGTGGGGCAAAACCGCTAATCCCTTTCCCCATGCCTGACAGCCCACCTGTTTGGTACTGACAGCATCCCTATCCCCATGCAGGACAACAATGTGCCACACAGGGCACAACTGCTGATCCCCTTCCCCCCACCTTCCTTCCCCGCTCGTTTCCCCCACTCCACCCCTCTCCTCCACTACCCCTACCACCCTCCCCCTTTCCCCTTCCGCCAGCACCTCTCCTCAGCGGCGTTCAGCTCAGCCTGCTCCGCCTCCACCTCCCCCAGTTGCACCCTCAGGTGAATCACAACACTCCCGCCTCTACCACCCCTAGCCTACCCTACCCTCCCCTCCCACCCTTCTCCACTACCCCTACTGCCCTTGGTTCCCCCCCGCACCTCTCCTCAGCGGCGTTCAGCTCAGCCTGCTCCGCCTCCACCTCCCCCAGTTGCGCCCTCAGCTGTGTTTTAAGTCGACTCAAAACATTCCTCCTCTTCCCCCCCTACCCTACCCTACCCTACCCTACCCTACCTTACCCTACCCTACCCTACCCTACCCTTCGCACCTCTCCTCAGCGGCATCAAGCTCTGCCTGCTCCGCCTCCACCTCCCCCAGTTGCGCCCGCAGCTGCGTCCTCTGCTGCTCCAGCTCCTCCGCCTCCTGCTGCAGCCGCCTCTCCTCCTCTTCCACCTGTTGCCATGCCGTAAGACAGAGGAGATGGGATGGTGGTGGCAAGGCACATATGCCATCCCATGGCATGGGATAGGATGATGAGATGAACACGACGCGTGGCAGGCCAAGAAAAAGCCCCAACCCCAACTGCTCACCTCGGCCATGTGCTGCCTGAATGTGCCCTCCCCCATTGGAGACCCAGCAGCAGTGGGCGTGAAGAAAGGACTCGCATGGTTGACTGGGAAGGGGTGGTGTGCGGCGGCCGAGGGGGAGGGGGCGGAGGCAAGGATGGATTGCAGTGCTGCTTCGTACGCGGCTATTTCTTCCTCTGCCTCCCTCACCTGCACACATGCATGCAGGCATGGAGGGAGGGAGGGATGGACACGTGGAGGGATAAGCTAATGGAAAGATGCAAAAGAACATCGGTATGCCCAAACACAACGATGGATGGATGGATCCACCTTGGTCCTCAGAGCCACCGGGTCAAACACCGCCTCTATCTGCCCCGCCAGAAAGCCCCACCTCATTCCACCGCAACACACCACGTCTCACCCCACCGTACCCCACCCCACCCCTCCGCACCACACACAATCGCACCGTACCCCACCACCCTGCACCGCACTCCACCGCACCGCACCTGAGCATCGATTTCGCGACAAACGTGGTGGGCGCAGTGGCAGCAGAGGGGCATCTCCACCTTGGTCCTCAGAGCCACCAGGTCAAACACTCGATCCACCGCCTCTATCTGCCCCGCCAGGCCACCCCCCCCTGCCTGCACCTCCCTTGCCCCCCTCTCACTGCCTCTCTCTTTGACTTGCTGCTGCTGCTGCTGCTGTTTCTGTTGTTGTTCTTGCTGCTGCTGTTGCTGCTCACCACTTTCGCTATCGTCACCCTCAGCATCATTTTGATCCTCCTCTCTATCGCCTCCTCTCTCCGGCCCTCCTATTATACCATCCCCTCTTTCACCCTCCCGCTCCTCGCTCTCTCTCCTTTCCTCCTCCACGTTTCCCCTCCTTTCTTTTTCCTCACTCCCTCCTCTCCCTCTCCCCGCATCAGCAACAAACCCTTTTGAACCGATTCCCACCGTCACATTCTCAGGCAGCACCTGTTCTGAACCTGTGCCCTCGCCTCGGTAGCATTGAGAGACAGAGGACGGAGCAGCAGCACCAGCAGCACCAGCACCACCAGCAGCACCAGCAGCACCAGCAGAACCAGCAGCACCAGCAGCACCAGCAGCACCAGCAGCACCAGCAGCACCAGCACCAGCACCAGCACCAGCAGCAGCAGCAGCAGCACCAGCAGCACCAGCAGCACCAGCAGCACCAGCAGCACCAGCACCACCAGCAGCACCAGCAGCACCAGCAGCACCAGCAGCACCAGCAGCACCAGCAGCACCAGCAGCACCAGCAGCACCAGCAGCACCAGCAGCACCAGCAGCACCAGCAGCACCAGCAGCACCAGCAGCACCAGCAGCAGAACCAGCACCACCACCACCACCACCACCAGCAGCACCACCACCAGCAGCTGCTGCTGCAGTCACGGCTACGGCTGCTGCCACCCCTCCTTGTGACAACAAGGGAGATGCAGAACTCGCAGAGACGCCAGGGCGAGCGGCACCAGCAGCGGTGGCAGCAGCAGCGGGTGAGGAAGGAGGGATAGCAGCAGGCGCAGGTGCGTTAGCAGCAGCACCGGACATGGTGGGGGGTAGGGGGAAGGGGTGGGTGTGGGGAGAGGGGCGGGCGTGCGAGGAGGAGGAGGAGGGCGCGTGGGGGAGGGCAGGAGGAGGGGCGTAGAGAGAAGCAGCCGAGCCGGGTAGCACCACAAAAGACTCGTCCAGACGGGCGGGGGGCGCTGGAGGGGCGGAACGGGGGAAGCGAGAGGGAGGAGCAAAGGAGAGGTAGGCGAGAACACAAGGCGTGTAAGAGGCAGAGGTGATGGGTACTACCAAAAGCAGCCGAGCCAGGTAGCACCACGAACGACTCGTCCAGACGCGCGGGGGGCGCTGATGGGCGCAGGGGAGGAGCGCAGGGGAGACAAGTAGAGATGGGAGGTAGGTGAGAAGCAAGGGAGCGAAACAGAGAGCAGTGATGAGAATTACCACAAGAGCAACAGGTGCGGCACAACATGAAACACAGACGAAGTACAATTCCGCGTGTCTTCACCTGCACTCACGTCACAGTGAGAGTCTCAGACCCTATTATATGCCGTAAACACTCTCTTCGGTAAGAGTCTCACCCCTGCGACCCAACGGCGACTGGAAGGCGGCGTGTGATGGGAAGGCCACGTGTCCACCAACGGTTGGCGGATGCGTGGCTCTGATTGGTGGCGGCTGATGCTGCTGCGGATGAAGCTGAGATTGAACCTGAAGTTGAGACCAACTCTGAGACTGAATCTCAGCCGTTGATGACCTCTGCTGGGGATGCTCTTGGGTCTGATCCTGCGGCTGAGGCTGCTGCTCTTCTGGGATGGACGATGGGTTTGATGCACCAGCTGAGCCCGCAGCGGGAGAGACGGCGACAGACGCGGCAGGAACAGCACCAGAACTCGCGGTAACGGGACTGCCTGTAGGGGGACGTGGAATCAACGGCGGAGCACTGATCGCGGGATTAATTGACGGTCGGATCGCCCCACCAGCGGCTCCATGACGAGGCGCGTGAGGGGTGCCGTAAGACGCGCCGTGAAACGCGGAGGAGTTGGGCGGCAGGACGACGAACGACTGATCCAGCATTGACACGGAATTCGCGGCGGCGTGCTGCGCGCCGCATCGCGACGCGCCCAGCGCGTCCGCCGCTGATTGGCTGAGCGAGGACGCGCCGAGCGCGAGGCCGTCGAGCCCGGTGACCTCGAGCCGCGTGCCGCACCTCTGACACAGCCACCGCGGCGACGGCGCCGCGGATGCCGCCATGTATCAAATCCCAAGACTAAATTCGACCGCACGGAATCGCACTGAACCGTGTCAGTGAGCTAAAGCAGGTGGGACTGAATCAGACTGAATCGGCCGACTAGGAGCAGCTACCGGGTCAGAGAGCTAGAGCCTTGGAGTTGACGAGCGCGTCGCGCGAGGCCGTCGAGACCTGAAGAGTCGAGAGCGCCGACAAGACGGGCCATGGAGCAGGGAAGAGCTGAAAGAGTCTAGGGGTTAACGAGGTTGACGTTGTGGAAGGACGACGAGGCTCCACCGGGATTGCCGATTAGGAGACAATCTAACAGACGACTGCAACGCGCCTGGGAGGGTCGCTGAGACTGGCGCGACGCACCGCGCATTCTAAAACCGCAAGCATGCGTGAAAGGTTTCGAAGCTGACCTGCTTGTTGTGCGCTCACTGCCCACTACTGTATACTCACGATCAACTGCACACAGGACTCGCTCTCTACAGTATCTACTCACTCGGCAATGCTTTGTATGCGTTGCTGCTGTCAGTCATCAGTCCTGCAATTCCCGAATCAGGCGGGTCCTGTCTGGTCTGGGGAGTTGCCAGACATCCTGCGATAGAATGTTGCTCGCTTCGACGAGAGGGGATTGGGTCCAAACGTAAAATACAATGCACTTTGTACTATAGAAGACATATACTAATATATAAATACAGAGGAGGGAGGTGCTAGGTTTCCTCCTTCGAATAGATGATCCAAAAATCTATCGGCATATACATCCTTAACAGAAAAATATTGACATAACGAGAATCGCTAAAAACGTGTACAGGTCATTCCTTCTTTGTAGTATATTCATCGTTCCTTTACTCGGAGGCCAGAACGGGACGACAGGCGGTGCAGAGTTGCTCACAGCTGCAAATCCTGGCATTCCCGCATCTCTGACAGCAGGTGTAGTAGGAATGTTACTATTTGAAGGATTTGTCTCCATTGGCGACTGAGGATTTGAGCCAACCGCAGTTGGTACGATCGGCACTGCAAGCGGTGCTCGGGTCGCAGAAGTAGGAGTATCCGGCGCAGCAGGGTTCGATCTAGGAATATGATTAGGAGTGGGGGTGGGAGATGCGAGGGGAGGTCTAGCAGGCACTGGTTGGGGGGTGGGAGGGGCAAGAGGGGTGGGCGCTACTTTGGGCAGAGAGGCGGGTGTGGGGGTTGGGGAGGATGAGGGAGCAGGGGCAGGCGGGTTGGGCGACAGGGCAGGCGGGACTACAGGTGTGACAGGAAGGGGTGCTGATGCTGGCGCTACCGTGGGCGGTGGCAGTGGCGTTGGGATTGATGTTGGTATTCGTGTAGGTGGTGGTAATGATGCGGGGTGCCGCTGGCGTTTGGGGAGGGACCACAAGCGCTGGCAGATGGGAATGAGCGGGTGCAGAGGGGGCTCGTAAGGATGGGGTAGCGATGGGAGGAAGCAGCTTGGGGCGAGGATCTGGCAAGAGAGGAGGAGGTAGAGGTGGGAGCGGAGCCTGGGGAGGTGAAAAAAAGAAACAAAGAAGAGAAAAAAAAAACAGGGAAAAATGGGAAAGAGAGGGTAAAGTTTAAGAAGAGCACGGTTTTCAGAATGAACTCATGATCGTGCTCTTGCTCATGCTGATGCTGATAATCAGACGACGCAAGAGTCATATGAAGCATATGAACTGCCAAAGCACTGCCACGTTTGATAATGGAGGAGGAGGAGGAGCGTGCATGGGCACGGGACTCACAGAAACAGGGGGCAGATTAGCCGGGGCAGATGGCACGGTGTCAGAGGCTGGTTGCTTCTCCACTGGATTTGCTACTGTAGGCCCTCTGCTCCCACCCGTCACATTGCCGTCCGTGATATTCCCATTCGTCTCATTGCCACGTCTCACATTCCCATGTGTCATATCCCCATGTGTCACATTCCCATTCGTCCCATTTCCAGTGCTGCCACCACCGCCACCACCATCATCACCATCACCACCATCACTACCCTCACCACTGCCACCACCAGCAGCACCACCGCTGCCACGGCCACCATCACCACTACTACCATTCGACCCACTGCTTCCATTCCGCCAGTCTCCCCCACCCCCACTGCTTCCATTCCGCCAGTCTCCCCCACCCCCACTGCTCCTCCCCCCGGGCTCGTACGGGTGCTCAGGGTCTCGCCCCTTCATCCTCTTGATCCCCGAACCTGACGAGCCATCTGCCTCGGAAGGAATCGGCTCAGGTTCGGATGAACTGCCTCTTGGCTCGGAGGAACCACCCGCAGGCTTTGAAACGCCAGGCTCGGGATCAGAATGGCTCGGTTCAGGCTCGGAGGTGTTTTGTCCAGGCTTGAACGACTTGGGACCGGATTCAGCAGCAGGTTCGGACGGGTGATTTGCGGGTTTAGACCCAGTGTTTGGGCTTTTACTACCCGTTTTGTTGGGAAGAGGCTCTGAGGCGGGTGGAGGGAGGTCAGATGCTGGTGGCTTCTTTGACGGGACATGCTTATAGGGAGGATGCTTGGGAGTCTCCTTCTTTTCATGGGACTTGTGAGGGGAACGGCTTTTTGAAACAGAGGGCTTGGCAGCAGGGAGCTTGGCAGGCGAATCGGAAGTGTGGTTGGGTTTAGAGGCGGCGGGAAGCTTAGATGGGGAAGGAGGGGGAAGGGGCACTGATGGCAGGGAGGGAGCAGCAGGGGAGGGAAGAGAGGGCGCAGCCGGGGGGGCCTTGACTGGGGAAGGCTTTGATGGGGAGGATGATGGCTGGGGGGGGGGGGCTTGGACGGGGGAGCTTTGGATGGGGGTGCCTTGGAGGGCGGGGCTTTGGACGGGGGTGCTTTGGCGGAAGTGTTTTTGGAAGGAGGAGACACAGAAGGAGGAGGTTTGGAGGGAGGGGCTTTGGTGGGAGGGGATTTGGTGGGAGACGTTTTGGAGGGTGGTGACTTTGATTTCGTTGCATTGACGGACGGTGCCCCCCTCTCCTTTCGTGGGTGCTGCGAGGGCTTGCGAGGGGACGAGTTGGATGGCACAGGGGAGGGGGTGGGGGGTGATTTGAGAGGCGGAGGCGAGGGCTTGGAGGGAGGTGCGGTGGCGAGGGGAGGGGTGGAGGGCGTGCGGGCGGGGGACGTGGGTACGGCTGGGCTGGCTGATGCTTCTCTGTGGATGGGGTGCGGTGGGGTGGGGTGGGGTGTGGTGGAGTGGGATGGGGTGGGACGGTGTGGGATGGGAGGATAATGAAGGCAGGGAGAGGGGGAAGAGAGAAGGCGCGACTTGGGAATGAGTGAAGAGCGGACACTGAACAGAGCTGGAGCACTGCCAGTCTCCATTAAATTCACGTGCCTCTACATTTGAGACGTCTCAAAACTCTTTCGAGACGCCTCAAAGCTCTTTCGAGATGTCTCATAACTTTGAGACTTCTCAAAACTAAACAGAGCTGGAGCACAGCAACCTTCACTAAATCCCTGTGCCTCCCCTTCACTCACACACCCATCCTTTGCAGTTCCCTGGCACCGCACAGCACCGCCCCCCATCTCACTTGAGCATGGTCTTGACTTGTGGTGTGAAGCACGCCGACCATGCCTTGTAGCCCGCAGCTGAGAGGTGCAGGTAGCGGAAGGAGTCCTGTGGGGGAAGGGCACACAGAGCAGACAAGAAGGAGGGGAAAGGGGGGTGGGGGTAGGGTGTTCAAGCCTTGTATCCCGCAGAAGGAGTCCTGTGGGGGAAGGGCACACAGAGCAGACAAGAAGGAGGGGAAAGGGGGGTGGGGGTAGGGTGTTCAAGCCTTGTATCCCGCAGAAGGAGTCCTGTGGGGGGCACAGAGTGCCGCGGCACAAGAGGGCGGAGGAGGGGCGGGGATGGGAGGCGGGTGGTGGCCTGAGCATGGCCGACATAAACGGCAGAAGAGCATACCATGCCTTGCGACTTGCAGGTGAGAGAGGAGGTAGCAGAAGGGGTGCTGTGGGGAAGGGGTGCTGTGGGGAAGGGGTGCTGCGGGGAAGGGTAGCTGCGGGGAAGGGGTGCTGCGGGGAAGGGGTGCTGCGGGGAAGGGGTGCTGCGGGGAAGGGGTGCTGCGGGGAAGGGGTGCTGCGGGGAAGGGGTGCTGCGGGGAAGGGTAGCTGCGGGGAAGGGGTGCTGCGGGGAAGGGGTGCTGCGGGGAAGGGGTGCTGCGGGGAAGGGTAGCTGCGGGGAAGGGGTGCTGCGGGGAAGGGGTGCTGCGGGGAAGGGGTGCTGCGGGGAAGGGGTGCTGCGGGGAAGGGGTGCTGCGGGGAAGGGGTGCTGCGGGGAAGGGGTGCTGCGGGGAGGCATGCAGTGCAGTAGGGAGGGGTGGGCATGGGGAGAGTGGCGGGTGCTCATCTGCCGCAAGAGGAACTCAAGCTCGCAACTCACAGGTGCGTAGGCTGCTGCATTGATGGAGCCCCCCGGTGCATTCCCGGTTCATTGAGGTGATTTTGGAGGCGCCTCAAAAATCAACTTTTTGAGGCGCCTCGAAAATCACCTAAAAAAACACCTCAATGTTTTGAGGCGCCTCGAAAATCACCTAAAAAAACACCTCAATGTTTTGAGGCGCCTCGAAAATCACCTAAAAAAACACCTCAATGTTTTGAGGCGCCTCGAAAATCACCTAAAAAAACACCTCAATGTTTTGAGGCGCCTCAAAAATCACCTCAATGCTCGCAGCGCAACTCACAGGTGCGTAGGCTGCTGCATTGATGGAGCCCCCCGGATTGGTGAAGGCAGATGAGCAGTCGAGGAACGACACCCCGTCCACTGTGGGGGACAGCGATGGAGCGAGTGGGGAACAGGAGGGAGAGGAGGGGAGCAGGGGAGGAGGGGAGTAGGGGAGGAGGGAAGATGAATGAGAAGAGGGTGACAAGAAGGAGACTGCAGTTATGAGGAGTCGAGGAACAACACCCCGTCCAGTGCAGGGGGGTAACGACGGAGGGAAAGGGGCAACATGAGAGAGAGGACGAGAGATGAAGGGAGTGAGAAGAGAGGGATGGGCAGAGGATACTGTTCTGATGCTGGCCATGTTCTGAGGCACCGCACATCTCCTGCCTGCCCCACGCAATTTGAAGAGCAGCTTGCAGCGGGTCTATTTGCAATGCTGCCAGCCACGAATCAGCGAGTGCCACGTCATACCCAAGTCTGTACCTGGTTTGAGAGTGGAGGCGAGGATGACGTTCACTTGAGCAGGCACAGGGTCAGGCAGTGACACGTTCTTGCTCATGGCCGCCTGAAACGGTGGGTCAGATGAAAACAACAGATGAGCGACGATCGGTCAAAAGAAAACCACAGCAGATGTTTCACTCATCATGACTCATGGTAGACTCATGATATGATGACACACGGAAAGTAATGGGAGAACGGGCATCAACGGCGTAACACGTTGCTCATTTCTTAGGCGCCTCAAAACTGACGTGATGACACACAGAAAGTTATGGGAGAACGCAGCATCGGCGTAACATCACTCA